>PVJC01008264.1:0-48993 GCA_004026665.1 Murina feae | reverse complement strand
AGGAGGACTGCTCCGAGCCTCAGATGCGGCTGGGGGCAGGTCCCCAGTGGTGACACACACACACACACACACACACACACACAAAAGGCGCCTGGCAGACTGGGGCCATCATAGGACATCCACTGAGGGGTCCCAGACTGTGAGAGGGCACAGGCCGGGCTGAGGGACTCCCTCCACCCCGAGTGCACAAATTTTTGTGGACCGGGCCCCTAGTATCTTTATAATGAAAACTTTTCAGTCTACTTATTAAGGGAGATGGAGGAAAGAAGAAAAGTCCAAACCACCATTGATTTACATATTGATAAGTTTGTTTCCCATCAATTTGTTAAAGCAAAGATTTTTTTCCACATAATTGTATAACCATTTTCGATTATATACCTTTTATGTGTCTAGTATTATCGTAGGAGTGGTGGGGGACATAAAGATTGGTGCCATCGCCCTGACCAGTTTGGCTCAGTGGATAGAGTGTCAGCATGTGGACCTAAGGGTCCCAGGTTCAATTCTGGTCAAGGGCATGTACCTTGGTTGCGGGCACATCTCCAGTGGGGGTGTGCAAGAGGCAGCTGATTGATGTTTCTCTCTCATCAATTTTTCTCTCTATCCCTCTCCCTTCCTCTCTATAAAAAACCAATAAAATATATTTTTTAAAAAAAGATTGGTGCCATAGAAGTTCAAAGAAGAAAGAGATGGAGAAAGATTTCTTAAAGGAAAGTAGGCCTTGGATACAAATTGAGAAAGAGGTGGGGAGGAAGGGAGTTAGCATTTCAGGTCTGGAAGAAATGGAGTTTAGAATTCTTACATACGTTTGAGAAGCAGCCAGTAGACCAGAGCGTAGACTAGTGGGTGCCAGGGGCTGGGACAAGAGGGAACCCGTGTTTAATGGGGAGAGTTTCCGTCGGGTTTTATGAAAAAGTCCTGGAGACCGTTGGTGGCGATGGTTGCGCCCCAATGTGAATGTACTTCATGCCACTGAACGATGCATTTAAAATGGTTAAAATGGTGAATTTTGTGTTATGAATCTTTCTACAACAACGAAAGAAACATTCAAGGGAGAAAGGGTGAAAGAGGCAAAGGTAACTTTAAGGCTTCGCTGGTTCACTGTGCTGGTCTTTCCCCTTGGAATACCGGAGCCCATGAGGACACTTTTGGGGGCAGAGTCGTGGGTTTGTTTGAGATGGCGTGTATCTTCAGTTGGTTATCAGCAGGCTGCCTGCCTGGGTCAGGGGTTAAAGTCTCCTTTGCAATGATGGGGTAGACCTTGCTGTTCCCCTGGGGATCCTGAGCTCTGCCTCTGGGAGTTAAGGCATCCAACAAACGTTCATGGATTTTAAAGGGGTGATTGGAGTTCCCCTAAGTTATTTGACTTGAAGTCTTGGGCCGGTCCCACCTGTCTCCACCTAGGGATCAGGTCACCTTTTAAAAGGTGACCTGTTAACTGCACTTAACAATTTTAAGCGCGTATCTAGTGTTTATGGTGTGCCAGAGACTGTCCTAAACGTTTTCCATATATCAAGTTATTTAATCTGAATAACCCTATAAGGCAGCGGTTCTCAATCTGTGGTTTGAGAGCCCTTTGGCGGTCGAATAACCCTTTCAAAGGGGCCGCCTAAGACCATCCTGCATATCAGATATTGACATGACCATTCATAACAGTAGCAACATTACAGTTATGAAGTAGCAACAAAAATAACTTTATGGTTGGGGATCATAACATGAGGAGCTGTATTAAAGGGCCAGAAGGTTGAGAACCACTGCGGTATTAAGGTGTTACTGCTTCCCATTTTACACATGAGAAAATTGAGGCACAGAGAGGTCAAGTTATAGAGCTATTAAGCTGTGGACCTTCGCACCAAAACACCTTGTGGCCCCAGAGTTCATACTCCTGGTCATGAGGCCCCGGAAGCAATGACCAAGGTCGGGGGCTCAGTGACCCTCCAGTGTCTCCCAAGGTCCAGAATGGGGACTGGAAATTGGGGGTGAAGTTTTCCCTTCTTTATGATCCTGCCTTCCTGCTCCAGCCGCGGGATTGGACCCCTGAGGGCTACATACTAAAACCAGGGGAAGGGGCTTACGGGTTTAAGATCAAATTTTTTGAACTTATGGAATTTCCCTCCAATTCTGAAATAGCGCTTTAGTGACGAATCAGCAGCCTGACCCATAGGTTTTGCTATTGGTCTGGTTTCAGATGATCAAGCAGGCGAAGTAAAAGATCGTGAAACTAACACTAAAATGACATTATTTCCTACATAAATCTTCTTTCCTGGTCCTTCCAAGACGCGACCCAAGACGAATCTGCAACTCCGGAGTGGAAACCAGGGGGCGGGCTGCGCAGCGACCATTTTTGTTTTGCAGCCGCGCGCTCTCAGAGCAGCTTGACTAACAGGACCGAGTGGGGGAGGCGGGGCCTGTGAACGCGCGGGGCGGGGCCTAGGGGACGTGATGATTCAAATAGACCAATGAGCTCGGCGCAGCTGGCACAAGCCGCCAATGACCGGGCGTTTGGGGGCGGTGTCCATAAGCCCTAGCGTGTTCGGTTGCACGGCGGCTTTGGCGCATTTTCGGCTGGTTTGATTCATCCATTTTGAAGAGACGGGGGAACGGGGGCTTCGTCTGATTACGGGCCTGTGAAGCGAGGAGCGGCGTTGTTTGAGAAGCCAGCAGCTCGGGGTGTTGCGGTATCGGCCCCCTCGGCCAAAGTTGGGGGGGGTGGGGCGCCGAGCGCGCGGGGTGGGGGGGGTCCTGGTCTTTGGCTTCTCAACTCGGTCCTGATTCGACAGCGAACATGTCTCGGCCTGTCAGGTCAGTGCGGAGTCTGCGGCCCGGAGCGGGTGGGAGCGGTGGGGGGTGGTGGTGAAGGGCGAAGGAAAGGGGGACACAGACCTGGAGTCTGCTCGCTCCCCTGCCACCCGCGGCCTCCTCCCTTCGGGGGCCCCCGCGCGCCCTTGAGCGTGGGGGGCCTCGCTGGCGCGCGGTGCTGCGTGGGGGTGGCGGCCGTGCGCCCATGCGCGCTCCTCCCCTCCCCGCTCCGCTGTAGGGCTCCGGGCTGCTCGGCTGCCTCCCCCACCCGCTGCACTCGAGCGGGCGGGGTGTTCCCTGAACCGCCAGCGGCCGGAGGGGGAGGGGTGTGAGGTCAGTGCCCCCTCCCAGGCCCCACCTCCTCGGGGCCGGCCCCTGGGAGCCCGCCGAGGAGACTGCGTCGGAGCCGGGCTTGGGCCCCCCGCCTTCAGCGAGGAGGAGCGCTGCCACCCGTCTCGCCCCTTCTCCGCCTCTGCTCGCGTTGGGGGCTGGGGCGCGCCGCACTTTTTCCAGCGGCCCAGAGTGTTCCACGCGGAGGAGGAGGGCAGCTCCGCCACGGGCCCCGCCTCCAGCATCGGGCGTGGGCGGGGCCCGTCCGGTCCCGCTCTGGCCCGTGTGTGTTCCGAGCCGGTCGCTGGGAAATGACTGCTGCTTCCACCCCCCAGCTCGGAGCTGTTGAGCGGGTGGACCTGACCCCTGGGTCGCCCTGACCCGCTGCCTAGCTCTGCCCTTCCTCGGGGAACGTGCCCTTCCTCCGGGAGGTGCGGTTAGCGGCGCGACCCGGAGCCCGTGTGGCTCTCGTGCCCGCTGGCTCTCGGCTCCCAGCGGCGTACACGTCGCGAGGTTTTTGTAACCCTCTCTTTACCCAAGTAACTTTAATAATGAAGGGCTTCTGTTCAGTTCGCCGTTAGACTTTATTCTGAGCATTTCAACAAGTTTGCTGTCCCTCCGCGGACGGTGGGATCGTCCTTCGCCGCCCTCCCGGCTGTGGTATGGAATGTGCCATTTGCGGAGGGGTGTGGCCGGATTCCATCTGTGGAGGCCGTAAGCGGGAGAGCTGTTGCAAACACGTCTTTGCATGTGAAGTCCGTGCCGTTGTCGATGTGAGGAGTTGGCTGCTTTGCATAGTGTTTTCTGGATAAGTGCGGAAAGGAATGGTTTTACAGTGTTTTAAGAGTTGCTTCCCCTCTTCCAAGTTTTGTGAGAAACGGAAGTGCTCCGGCCTGGCGCTGGGAAGAGGTTTGGAAGCCCCGGAACTGGGTTTGTTCTCTGTCCCGGTTCCCGACTAGACCGCCCGCCTCCAGCTCGTGGTGTAGCCCCGCGTACCCCGCGACGGGAGGGTACCCCGCGCTCGGGGTGGGCGCGAGGCGAGCCCTAGCGACCTCCTTGCTTTTCTGCCTTCTCAATTCAACCCCCGTCTCTGATAACTCACCATCACCCCCGGGAAGAGTTCAGCCACCTGTTTGCCGGGACTCTGAATAGGTACTTCAGGTTATAGTATGCATATTTTTTTTCTTTGGGCATAAAATTTAACTATGTATCCCATCCATTTATGTAGAGTATTTTCTTATCAGGTCAAATAGACTATCAAATACGGGTTTCATCTGCGTTGGACCTTCTGTCTTCCTCCAAGTGAATTACTGTGTGGTGAAATTGTTCCGTTATTTTTTCTCTGCTTTTTAACTTAGGTTCACTAGGCTTTGATGGCTTTAACGTGACGTTCTTGTATGCCTGCATGTGTTTCCAGGTTTAAGTAGTGGGACCCAAGCAGAACTTTATTTTACTTGAAAACTCTATTTTTAGTATCACCAGGTGGAGACAAATACATTAAGCATGTTCTATAAGTTTTTTGGAGGCGTTGGGATTTCTGCACAACTTTTTTTCTTGCGCAGTATGTTAAAAATAATTTTAACTCTGTCTTTGCTCCTAAATGATGAAGTCACTATATTGTGGGCTTTTTTGGGGTCACTTTAAAATTATTTCAAAGCAACTTGGTTTTTTATTATATATTTTAGTGATAAAGTCTCTTCGTAACTATTTTTTGAAATCTTTAATATACTCTCGACCAATAATAAAGCAGAAATAATTAAACTTGAGTTTCGTGGTTTGTTAAATTTGCACTTTAAAAAGTCCTCTCAGGGAAGTGCTTTTGCTTCAAGGAGTAATTGAAGATCTATGTACCCGAGGGCATTTAATAAAAAATTAATAGTTGACATTGATTCAGAATAATCAGCCTTGTTTAAAAAAATCATTTTGGAAAATAATAGTATCAGCGCATCTTCTTTTGGAGTATGTTTCTTCCCTTAGGCCTGTATGTAATTTTGAGGTTTTTCTGATTTTCAGAATAGTGCAAATATTACCCATTTTCATTTTAACATTAACCTAAGCATTTCAAGAAGATTTAATAGCTGCTTTCACTGGTTTTCAAATGGGAATAAGCTACAGCAGGGTTTTCCACAGATGTGTGTAACATACAGTATTATTATCCTTAACCTTTTACAGTATCTGACTCATTACATATAAATGAGAGCACCAGTATTTTAGGCCTTCTATTCAAATTTATAGCATAAGATTACAGTCTTGGAGTTAGAAAAAGATTTAGGCAAATTTATTTCCCAAGGGACTTGATGGGAGCCTGGACCAATGGAAGTGCCTTGTGTCACACACACTAGTAGGTGCCCGATTGGGTCTAGACCTAGGTTTCTCATTTGGTCTTCCTCATCCTTCCCCTCCCCCTTTCTGTATAGTAGTCATTTTATCACCTTTTTCCTGATAAATATAGATATAATTATAGTGTCTGGAACTTTTTAAATATGTATATATTTTTATTGATTTCAGAGAGGGAGAGATAGAAACATCAATGATTAGAGGGAATCACTGATTGGCTGCCTGCTGCACACCCCCTTGGCGATTGTGTCTGCAACCCAGAATGTGCCCTTGACCAGAATGAAATCTGGGGGACCCTTTAGTCTGCAGGCTGATGCTCTATCCATTGAGCCAAACCAGCTAGAGCTGCCTGGAACTTAACTTTTCAAAGTGCTTTCATGGCTCTTAACCTTGTGAGGGAAGAAGAAAAATGCTTTTGCTTGTAAAGGATGAGAAAATTCAGAGAGATTTTCTGGACTTGCTCAGACTAGAAACCAGGTTTCTTGAAATTCAGCTTAGTTTATTCTCCAGAGATCCTGCTCTCCTCCCAAGTTACTCAGACCAACTTCTTTGCTCCTTTCTTTGTAGGCTAAGTGTTCTTAGGAGAGAGTGAAACATCGATCACTTGCATGCATCCCAACCATGGATGGAACCCACAACTTGGGTATGTGCCCTGGCTGGGAATCGAACCCGCCCCCTTTTTGGTGTACCTGATGATGCTCCAACCAGTTGAGCCACACAGGCCAGCGCGGTGTCTTGTCTTCTGTTTAGTACTTCAGATTGCAAGGGAACCTTTAACATTGAAAGTTTATATGTGAAATTATAGGCTCTTGCAGGTTAATATAAAATAACTTTTATGTTTTTGTGATGTTTATAATTATCCTAAGAATTAAAAGCTTTCACAAGATTCCAGATTTCTTTTCCAAAGTTCTGTTTGAGATGTGCCTAGATTCTAAAAATTAATATTCTCTCACCAGAAAATTAGTTTCAAAAAGTCTTCAGTTAAAAGGAAAACTGAAAATTCCTGATAGCTTGGGATTTATGATACCAAGTGTGCATAGGAAGATGTGAAAAACTTAGTAGCCTAGTAAAGGTGGTTTAGACTGGTTCCTTATATCTATTCTCTACATCCAGATTTTTTGGGGGGAGAGGGGGTTGTTAACCATGGATCTGTACATTTTGTTACTACTTGCATGTCATTTTCCTCTAAGAAGATGTAAGCTCTTCTGTAGACTTTATCTTCAAAAATATCTCACATAATTGACAAAGCCTGAATAATAAGGGGAGTTAATTTTATAACGACCTTAAGTGTTCAACATTTTAGAATAGTTTACTGAAAATAGAGTAATGTTGCTGGAGGCTTTCACTTTAACTTGTTTTAATCTTCATTACAAGCCTGTAAGGTAGGATTTTTTTAAAATTCCTACATAACAGATGATGAAATAAGCTTAAAGAATATGTTACTTGAAGTCATAGAGCTATTAAAAGCATGGCCAAGATTTGAACTCCGGTTTTCTGAATGAAAACCTGGTATTCTTTCCATGGTACCAGTTTTTCCTTCCTAGTATTTGGCATTAAGATGGTCAGATTTTTTTAAGTTTAGTAATCTCTTCGGTGGCAAGTATATTCTGCATGCATAGGTTTTTTTATTCTTTATAGAAAATACTTGAGGCCTGATACATGAAAATTCATGCACTAGAAGCGGGGGTTCCCTCAACCCGGCCTAACCCCTATCATAGTCCGGGCACCCTCAGGGGCGGGAGGCGACCCAGCCATCAGGGTGAGTCGATGCCCCCATCACACCTCTATTGCTGCCACTGCTGGCAGCACAAGCCTTGGCTGGCCATGATTACCTGAGCCTCGGGTAGCCCCAGGCTTCTGGGCAGCCAACATCTGAGGCTTGCCCCCAGGCAGGGCTGAGGGGACTGGGAGCTGCCATTTTTGAGGTTGTGACAGTCAATTAGCGTATTCCCTCTTTATTGGCTGTGGGTGCCGCCATCTTTGTGATGATGTGAGGGTCAATTAGCATATCCCCTCTTTATCAGATAGGATTTTATGGAAAATGTGCCCATGTTGTGTTTTTGTTTTTCATTTTTAGAGAAAGGGAGAGGGAGAAACATTAATTCGAGAATGAAATATAAATTGACTGCCTCCTGCATGCCCCCTACTGGGGATCAAGCCTGCAACCAGGCGTGTGCCCTGACATTTTAGTGCACGGAATAACGCTCAAACAACTAAGCCATATAGACCAGAGCCCAAATGTTTTAAATAGGAATTTGTTCAACTAATTTCAAGTAATTTTCAGAGGTACTTTTTAATTAAAACATTTTTTAAGCTATAAAACTTCAGAAATTAAACCCAGCTCCTTCAGTTTACTGTTGATGACTTTGAAGCCAAAGGAATTAAAGTGTAGACATAATAGCAAAGCTGAACTTAGACTGCATGAGTTTTAGCTGTTCTCCTTTCTATTAGGTTTATAATAACTGGTAGATTTATAATAACTGATGATTGATTTCACATAGAATGTATTATAGGTAAACAATCCCTCATTTGAAACCATTGGGGCTATATATATTGGGAAGTTCAAATTTCTGCAAAAAATGTAAGAAAGTGACAGGATGTCTATATTATATTAATGTACCATCACCAGTGAGTCTGGGGTAGTGCTCCTATCTAATACATTACTCTCATAAAACTTGGGAATTTTCACACAAACGCGCACAAAACTAAGAAACCCTCATTGTTTAAGTCAAATCAGGTTTACCACCATATAAGTTATGAAAAAAGTAGGTTTTGAGAACTTTTGAATTTCTAAATTGAGCAGTAGAGATTTTGGACCTTTAGCAGAAGTCCCTTTCTCAAACTTCAGTTTTAGAAAAAAATAAAGTGTTGCCCTAGCTGGTTTGGCTCAGTAGATAGAGTGTCCACCTGCGGACTGAAGGGCCCCAGGTTTGATTCCTGTCACAGGCACATTCCTGGTTGTGGGCTCTATCCCCAGTAGAGGGCATGTAGGAGGCAGCCAGTCAGTAATTCTCTTTCATCATTGATGTTTCTATCTCCCTCTCCCTTCTCTCTGAAATCAATAAAAATATATTAAAAATAAAATAAAATGTTGAAACTCAATGGAGCTATCACTAAGCAATTCTTTGTACCAAAATACTCTGCCAGGAATGTTAACATATTTCAAAATCTTGAAATAACTCCTAAGGCTAGGTATCTGAGGTGTGACGAAATTAAGTGACAGGTCCAGTTCACCTAACTATTAAGAAGTGAAGGAGGAATTCAAATCCAGGTGTGGCCAACTCAAAGCCAACATGGTCTTTCCTGTGAGATACTGCCATGAAGCATTACTCTTCATGGTAGTAGTGCACTTTACTGTCTCTGAAGGGGGTTACAGTTCATAATAGGACTTTTGTAGGGAAAAACAACTTTAAAGTAAACTGGGGAGCGGCCTGAGTGCTTAGTGGTTGAGTGTCAATCCATGCACCAAGAGGCCTCTGGTTTGATTCCCCAACAGGGCACATGTCTAGGTTGTGGGCTTAATCCCATTGGGAGGTTTGCAGGAGGCAGCCAGTCAATGTTTCTCTTTCATCCATGTTTCTATCTCTCTGAAATTCAAAAATAAATAAAAAATATATTTTCTTATATGGAGAGAATTTGATTATTTTGGAAATAGGGGTGCTGTACAAGAATTAGTATTTATTCATGTGGACTAAAACAATGTTTTAAAAAAGGTTTACTAAGGGATTTGGACAGTTATCTGATAAACAGATGTGTCTTGTTCATCGTTCAGAACTTCATTCTGTTCCCTTTTCTGAAGAAAATAGAAACTTGCTTTTTCCATTGGAAAACTTAGGCACTTTTTGCTATAATTTTTATTTATTTATTTTTGCTTATATGTTTTACTTTTTGCCTTATACCCTGTGACTGTTTATACATTTTATGTTTAATAATAAATAACATAAATGATATGAAATGCAATGAGAACAATATATCTTAGTGAAAAGGAATTTAAAGCTCAAAATAAACGAAACATTTGTAAGAAATTATCCTGACTTGAGTTCAAGTATCCTGGCTTCTATGAACTAAAATTCTCATATTCCGAGAATATTTGGCATATGAATAATCTTTGAGGGGTAGAAGAATGGAGAAAGGTAAATGTCCTAAGTTTTATTTTTTATTTATTATTATTTTTTAAAATTTTGTTTTATTGCTTAAAGTATTACAAAGAGTGTTAAATTTAAGTCTCCATTTTTTTCCCTTGACCTTTCCCCCTCCTCCTCTACCCGCCTGTCCTAAGTTTTAAAGGGGGGGAGTATATCTATGTATATAAAAGCCTAAGTGACCCTTCGACTATTCAGTAGCTATGACGTGCACTGGCCGCCAGGGGACAGATGCTCATCGCACAGGCATGGAAGCATGGAACAGACTGATGAAATCTCAGAGGGGATTAGAGGAGGGAGGGTGGGAAGAGTTTAACCAAAGATCTTATATGCACACTAGAGGCCCGGTGCATGGATTCGTGCACCAGTTGGGGTCCCTTGGCCTGGCCTGTGGGGATTGGGCTGAAACTGGCTCTCTCACATCCCCCGAGAGGTTCCAGATTGCAAGAGATTGGCAGGCCAGGCCGAGGGACCCCACTGGTGCACAAACATGCACCGGGCCTCTAGTAGTTAATAGTAAATATGCAGAAACTTCAGTGACATCAGTTCTATAGGGTAGTTAGGTTTGTGTGAATGTATAGAAGTTTTGAGAGGCAGCAAGTATCAACAGTACCATGTTGAGTTTAGAGTTGGAAAATTGACTACCATTTTGAGGCTTGTGCTATAGTCATGTTACTTAGCCTTTCTTTAGATTCTTCAGATAAAATTAAGTTGATAGTAATTAGCTCCTCGGGAGGTTATTGTGAGAATTAAATTAGGATTTTAAATTTATTTAAAAAGTTACAGAGGTAGTAGAAGTGAGCCAGATGGCCAGTGTAGGCTCAGGAAACAAGTTACGGAGGCCCAATAAGGGCCCTTGGAGCTTAGGAGAGAGAACGGCAGAGGTAACAAGCCTGGGGAGTGGGTGTGCTCCCTGGGGGATAGTGCTCTTAAATGAGAATTTAGGTGAAGTATCTGGCACATAGTAACTGCTGTTGTAGTGATTGATAAAAGTCAACATTGGTTCACAAAAAAAGGAGTCTCATAGATCAATATTTTTCATAATTTTTGCTTTCAGGGATATCTCAGGTGTTTGATTCAAATTTTGTTTTTATGACATATATAATTTAGTATGTTTCTTCAATGCAAGTGTTTCAAAGCTTGAACATGTTTAAGAAGGTTATAATATTTCAATTGATCTGACCAGGAAGCCTTTAGAAAACCTACTTTTACAGAACACAAGTTGAAAAATTTTTAAAAGATAAATTTATGTTCTTAAAATTACCTTAATTTTTGTAGTTCCTGGAAATATTTTGTTTTAACAAAAAAGGTTTATTCCTAAAACATTTTGACTATTATTAAACAACCTCATTTGTTTTTTAAAAAATTTATTAGATGGCCTAGCTGGTTTGGTTCAATGGATAGAGCATGGGCCTGTGGACGGAAGGGTCCCTAGTTCAGTTCGGGTCAAGGGCACGTGCCCAGGTTGCCGGCTTGAGCCCCAGTAGGGGCTGTGCAGAAAGCAGCTGATCAGTGATGCTCATCATTGATGTTTCTATCTCTCCCTATCCCTCCCTCTCTGAACTCAATAAAAATATATTTACATTTTAAAAAATTTTATTAGAGTAAATGAATATTAAAAATGGGTTTCTCTTTCAACAGGAATTTTTAAAGAGCTTCACATGAGGTCCTTATGAGGAAAATGAAGAAATATGGGCAGAATGATAGTTTTCTGTGATGGACTTGGGCCTCAGTAGCCATACCCAGAGAAGGCTGATTAACAGATTGATACCAACCTGGAAGAATATTTCCACTGATGCCTTAAAAATGGCCTGTGCTGATTAAGTTTGCGGATAATATGAATTTGAGAAAGATAAAAATATGTAGAAGTATCAGTATACAAAAAAGTTTTAGATTTTGGGGAAGGCAGATTTAGTCATTTTAATTGCAATATCCAGTCCATTGTGAGATATATAACAGTCCAAAAAGGCATCTGAGGTTTTGGGTTGCATTAGTACAAATGTAGGGTAGAATGGGAAGAGTAAGGTCATAATTCTGATCTCCACACACCTTTTTAAACCGTATTATATTATGTTTAGATGGGGCCCTACTTCATAGACTTTAATCTGAAGTGGTGTAGAGGAAAGCAACTAGGCTGTGAGGATATTTGAACTATGTTGTAAGGAAGAGTTAAAAGGAACTCTTACTATTTAGCCTTGAAGGAAAAAGTGGAAACTGTCATACATATTTTTAAGGGAGGAGGGGTTAGATTTAGACCATGTCTACCTCTGAAGGTAGACAAGATAGACTCGGTGAGTGAGAGGCAGATTCCACCTCATTGAGAATTGTTTCATTATTGGAGTTTTCTTAGAACAGTCAGCCTTGGGAGGTCAAGGGAGGTTCTCAGTCCCTTGGTAGGATAAGTTGTGGATAAGGTTGGATTAGATTGTCTGAAGTCCGATATCCTAGTACAGCAGTCGCCAACCGGTGGTCTGTGGACCACGGTGGTCCGTGAGGCTCCTAGCCTAGTACATATAATATGCACGGCAGCAGCATCATATCCCCCTACCACCATCACCTTCACACACACACACATAGTGGCCACCAAACTTTGATAGACTTTGTGAGTGCTTAAGCTTGAAAAAGTGATCTTTTATTTTAGTGTTTTTTAAAAAAATTGTTATTAAAGTATTATATATGTCCTCTTCCCTCCCCCCATTGACCCCTTCTATCTGTGTCCATGGGTTATGCACATATGCATACAACTTCTTTGGTTGATCACTGCTAACCCCTCTCCCAGCCTTCCCTCTGAGATTCCACAGTCTGTTTTATGCTTCTATGTCTCTGGATATATTTTGTTCATCAGATTACACATGATGAGTGATATCGTGTGAAACTTGTCTTTCTCTGACTGGCGTGTTTTACTTCGCATAATACTCTCCAGGTCTCTCTCCGTGCTGTCTCGAAGGGTGAGAGGTCCTTCTTTACTGCTGCATATTCTTCCATGGTATAAACGTACCACTGCTTTTTTTTTTTTAAACCATAGCTTCTTTATCCACTCACCTACTGATGGGCACTTGGGCTGTTTCCAGATCTTCGCTATTGTAAATTGTGCTGCTGTGAACATAGGGGAGCATACATCCTTTCTGATTGATGTTTCGGGTTTCTTAGAATATATTCCTGGAAGTGGGATCGCTGAGTTAGTGGCAGTTCCGTATTTAATCTTTTGAGGAAACTCCATACTGTTTTCCATAATGGTTGCACCAGTCTGCATTCCCTTTTCTCCACGTCCTCACCAGCACTTGTCATTTGTTGATGGTGGCCATTCTGACAGATGTGAAGTGATACCTTGTTATTTTAATTTGCATCTTTCTGATGATCGGTGACTGAGCATTTTTTTATATGTCTCTTGGCCGTCTGTATGTCTACTTTGGAGAAGTGTCTATTTAGATCCTTCCCTTTTGTTAAGTTGTAAGAGTTTCTTATATGTTTTGGACATTGCCAAATATGTTCTCCCATCATTTTTGTTTTTCTTTGAATTGAGCATTTCTTTCTTTTTTTAAAATTGATTTCATAGAGGAGAGGAGGTGGAGAGAAAGATAGAAACATCAAATGACAAGAGAATCATTGACTGCCTCCTGCACGCCCCCTACTGGGGATCAAGACTGCAACCCCGGGCATGTGTCTTGACTGGGTTTGAACCTGGGACCCTTCAGTCTGCAGGCAGATGCTCTATCCACTGAGCCAAACCGTTTTGTTGATGGTTTCTTTTGTTGTGCAGAGCTTTTTATTTTGATGTAGTTCCAATATGTATCTGTAAACATATTGCTATGAGAGATGTCTGAGATTTTGCTGCCTGTAGTTTGTTATAAGATTTTTATGGTTTCACAACTTACATTTAAGTCTTTTATGTATTTTGAATGTATGGTCTAAGTTGGTAGTCTACCAGGGTAGCTTCATTTTCTTTCATCTGTCCAATTTTCCCGACACCATTTATTGAAGGACTGTCTTGACTCCATTGTATGCTTTTGCTTCCTTTGTCAAATATTAATTGAGCATAATGGCTTAGGTCTATTTCTGGGGTCTCTATTTTGTTCCATTGATCTATATGCCTGTTCTTGTATAGGTACCAGGCTGTTTAGATTACGGGGCTTTGTAGTATAACTTGATATCTGGTATTGTGATCCCTCCAGCTTCGTTCTTCTTTCTTAAGATTGCTGCAGCTATTCAGGTTCTTTTATTTTGGGTCCATATAAATTTTTGGAGTATTCGTTCTAGTTCTGTGAAATATGCTGTTGGCATTTTATTAGGGTTTTCATTGAATCTATAGATTGTTTTGGGTGGTGTGGACATTTTAATGATGTTAGTTCTCTTCATGAACACGGTATATTCTTCCACTTGTTTGTATCTTCCTCTATGTCTTTTTCCAATGTCCTGTATTGTAATTTTCTGAGTATAAGTCTTTTACCTCCTCGGTTAAGTTTATTCCTAAGTATTTTAATTTTTTTGTTGCAGTGGTAAGTGGGATTGTTTAGTTTCTCTTCCTGAGAATTCATTATTGGTGTATTAAAAAGCCATTGATTTTGGAGTGTTGATTTTGTATCCTGCTACATTGCCAAATTCATTTATTAAATCTAGTAGTTTTTTAAAAAATATATTTTATTGATTTTTTACAGAGAGGAAGGGAGAGGGATGGAGAGTTAGAAACATCGATGAGAGAGAAACATCAATCAGCTGCCTCCTGCACTCCCCCTCCCCCTACTGGGGATGTGTGTGCAACCAAGGTACATGCCCTTGACTGGAATCGAATCCGGGATCCTTCAGTCCGCAGGCCGATACTCTATCCACTGAGCCAAACCGGTAGGGAAAATCTAGTAGTTTTTTGATGGAATCTTGAGGGTTTTCTACGTACAATATTATGTCATTGCAAATAATGAGAGTTTTACTTCCTCCTTTTCTATTTGGATGCCTTTTATTTCTTCTTGTCTGATCACTGTGGCTAGGACTTCTGGGGAAAGCGCACATCCCCATCTTGTTCCTGTGCTTATGGGAAATGGTTGTAGCTCTGCCCATTGAGTGTGATGTTGGCTGTAGGTTTGTCGTATATGGCCTTCATTATGTTGAGGTATGCTCCATCTATTCCCACTTTGCTGAGAATATTTATCAAAAATGGGTGTTGGATTTTGTCAAATGCTTATTCTGCATCTATTGCTATAATCGTGATTTTTGTAAGTTAGAGAAAGATGTTATTAAGAAAATAAGGAAGAGAAAATACATTTACAGCACTGTACTATATTAATACTGTAAATTTGTGTCATCTGTTTACAAGATTAAAAATTATAAGTGGACTCATGCACTTCAAACCCATGTTATTCAAGGCTTAACTTTAATTGGAACATACCGTATTTTCCGGCGTATAAGACGACTGGGCGTAAAGACGACCCCCAACTTTTGAGAAGTTATTCCTGGGTTAAAAAGTCCGGACGGAGACCAGACCGCATGTGGCACAAAAAGGAGCCCACCGGAGACACTAGCGGTCTCCATCCGGCTCCACTGAAATGAATGGAGTGCGGCCGTTTTTGAGCTCCCCCCACCGAATGTGGCGACCGCAGATTTTCCAGTCCGGCTCGGAAGTTTCAGCACCCGCCCTATAAGATGACACCGGGCATATAAGATGAACCCTGACTTTTGAGAAGATTTTCCTGGGTTAAAAAGTCATCTTATATGCAGGAAAATACGGTATTTTTAAATTTTGCACCTTAATTCTTTGAGGCAGTAAACTGAGAAGGTAATTCGTTGTTGGTGGAATGAAGAAAAACAGAAGGCAACATTCCTTAGGAGCCTTTTTTCTTTAAAGCCAAGAGTGTGTCTACCGTTCAACATCACTCCATGTATGTTCTCAGAATTCATTCCCACCCCTATCATTTTTGCATATTATATAGTAATTCAACAGTCCTTGGATTCTGACCATCCTGTCTTTGAACTTAAATGCTGTCTTAATCTTTATTATAAAACCCTCTGCTCAGTGCTGATGGTTTGTTTCTCTTAATCTTTTTGGTTCACTTGTTCAGTATCATTTAGTTACAGTGCATCTAAGGCTCTTTGAAAGCCAGGCTATGGACACTTTTATACAGAGTGGGACGAAAGTTGGTTTACAGTCGTTTGTATGGAAAATAATAATAATACACAGACAAACTGTGTGTTGAGTATTCACAACTGTGAACCTACTTTTCTCCACCCTGTATATAAAGTAGGGAAATACAAACTAAGGTTTGTTTGAGATTGTAAGAATCTTGACTGGGTCAGTTTTTTTCTTCCCCTTTGTTAGGCTTAATTTATTTTCACTACAATTTATATCGTATAATGTAATTGTATTATAATATTTAAAAATCACTTCATCTTGAAAAAACTAATGAATAACCTTGTTTATCAGGGCACAGGCTGGACTGAGGGACCCCCTCCGAGTCCACAAATTTTTGTACACCGGGCCTCTAGTACATACATAAGTGAATATAGCAGTAAGAAAAGCATTTATGCCTTGGCCAGGTAGTTCGGTTGGTTAGAGCGTCCTGATATGTCAAAGTTTTGGGTTCAATCCTTAGTCAGGACACATAAAAAATCAACCAATGAATGTATAAAGGAGTGAAACAATAAATCCGTGTTTCTCTCCCCCACCCCTTCTCTCTTTATAAACTCAATTAATAAAAACAAAACGAAAATATGTGAAGTCTTTTGGCTGACATGGGAATTTGCTGAAAAAATTTTTTCAGAGAGATAGTTGTAATTCTGTTTTAGGAAAAAGAAATGTGTATGCTAATGTCTTGGAAAGTCCTACATTTTTATTAATTAGAATTTTTCTTTCTACAGAAATAGGAAGGTCGTTGATTATTCACAGTTTCAGGAATCTGATGATGCTGGTAAGTTTTGTGATTTTAATTATGAGTTGGACCCTATTAGTGCAAGAATCACTAATTTATGTACTTTTTATAAGGCTTGTGGAATAAGTTTTTCATATTTAGACTATGTATCTAAATTACATCAAGATCTGTGTCACCCAAAATAAAACTTGAACTGCATGGATTTTAAGTTTTCCTTAGTAAAATACTTATGTAAACATTGAATAATTTTTTTTTTTTGGTTTTGCAGTCCAAAGTTTAAGTGTGCAGTAATTCTAATGCAGTGCTTATTAGTTCATGTATCCTACTATAATCACATTTTACACTTGTACCTTTCTAATAAGGAGTATTTTCGTGTAATAAAGTAACTAACATGAATATTTTGTGGAACAACTTTGATTTGTGAACTGACTCATTATAGAATGAGTAGTGTATCTTAAATCTTAGCCATAATAAGTTTCTATAGACTATGATGTTTCTAATCTTACTATTTTCCAGATGCATTTACTATTTTTTCTCTTTTTTAAAAAAATAAATTTTATTGATTTTTTTACAGAGAGGAAGGGAGAAGGATAGAGGGTTAGAAACATCAATGAGAGAGAAACATCGATCAGCTGCCTCCTGCACACCTCCCACTGGGGATGTGCCTGCAACCAAGGTACATGCCCTTGACCAGAATCGAACCCAGGACTTTTCAGTCTGCAGGCTGACGCTCTATCCACCGAGCCAAACCGATCAGGGCTTTTTTCTCTTTTTTAAATTCTAATTTTACTTTATAAAGATAATATGTGCACTTTGGGAAAACTTAGAAAATGCATAAGGAAGAGTTTGGTTTTTTTTAATTCACATAATCCAGCCTCTCAGAGGGAATACTAACATTTACTTACCCCTTTGTATGCCATAAGTGTCTATAGACACAAGTGAGATAAAAGTGTCTTTGGATGCGTGGCAGTTAACTGGTTATTAAATGCTTGCTAGATGTTTGTATTTATAAACTTATTCCTCAGAATAATGCTATTAAGATAGGATATATATTATTATTTCCATTTTGCAGATAACAAAACTGAAGCAAAGACATTACTCAAGATCCATTAGCCAGCAAATGGCCATTTTAATCATTTTGTTGAAAAAGGTTTTGACTTTTTCCCTTTAAAAAAAGTTTTTATCGATATTTGAGAGAGAGTTAGAGAGGCTTGCTGGATCGATCCAGCAACTCGGGCATTGTACCCTGACCAGGAATAGAACCAGAGACTTCCTGTTGCATGGGTTGATACTCAACCACTGAGCCACACTGACCCCTTTAAAAATCTAGTTGAGGTCTTCCTGTAGGATTTTTGGGTTCTCTTCCCCTACCATATCATCCCTACTTATTATACCACTCCTACTTAGTGTCTGCCTCCTATTAATAGAAGTTACTTGAAAAATTCCTATTAATGGTTGTATGATATTCCATAATGGAATTTATAATGTATCTAACCTTTTAATAATTGCTGAAGCTCTGTGTATAATGGTGTAGTAAACTTTTGGAAATAATTACCTTTTAAGGTGGAGTAATTTTCTTTAGTTTTATAGGGTTTTTGAAATAGAAGTTATTTTGCATAAATAAGCGGAACAACAAACCAATGGTTCTCTCTTCTACTCTAAGATCAAAAAATTTTTAATATATATTTTTACTGATTCCAGAGAGGAAAGGAGAGGGAGAGAGAAATAGAAATATCAATGATGAGAGAGAATCATTGATTGGCTGCCTCCTACATGCCCCCCACTGGGAACCGAGCCTGCAACCCAGGCATATGGCCTTGACCAGAATCGAACCTGCGACCATTCAGTCCACAGGCCGACACTCTATCCACTGAGCCAGGATGGCTAGGGCTAAGATCAAATTTTTAAATATATTTTTATTGATTTCAGAGAGGAAGGGGGGGATGGAAACATCAATGATGAAAGAAAATCATTTATTGGCTGCCTCCTACATACTTCCTACTGGGGATTAAGCCTGCAACCCGAGCATATGCCCTGAATGGAATAGAACTGTGACCTCCTGGTTCATAGGTCAACACTCAATCACTGAACCATGCCAGTTGGGCTAAAATCAAATTTTTTTAAAAACAAAGAAATTGGAGTTATTTTTCTTAAGTGCCAGAGTATACTATACTTACTACTTTAATTTAAAAGTAATTTACTTGATAATAGGAGTTGTATTGCATTGTAGAATCATGGGTTCTTTACATTCTAAAATGCTTATCCCTTATTACTGTAATAGTTTTCCAGTAAATATAAAGATGTAGAAACATGGGAAAATCTTTAATAAATTAAAAGGGTAGGATAAAAAAATAAAATAAAAGGGTAGGATATACAAATCTAAACTAATAAAAGTGAAATAGTAAAATTAACCGTTTCTTCGGGATGCCCAACAGCCAATCAGAACAATGGTATGCAAATTAGCCCAGCCAAGATGGCGGAGGCCCGGGCTGGCAATAGAGTGATCCTGCCAGAGCACGCAAGGGCGGAGGCCTGGCCTCCGCCCTTGCGTGCTCTGGTGGTCGGTTCTGGACAGTGGTGGTGGCTGCAGGGCAGGGCGGCCTCCCAAGGTCCCCAGTTCTGCGGCTGGGGCTGGCAATAGAGAGATGGGGCTGGGAATAGAGAGATCGCGCTGGCCCACGCACAGGTGGAGGCCTGGCCTCCGCCTGTGTGTGCCCTGGAAGTCGATTCAGGGCAGTGGTGGTTGGCAGCAGGGCTGGGAGCTGGCTGCCCAGGCCCCGGCCCTGCAGCCTGGGCCTGGGAATAGAGTGATCACGCCATTGGTTGGTTCTGGGCAGCCTTGGGTGAGAGCCAGCCCGGCCCTCGGCTGGGGCTGGCAATAGAGCAGTCGTGCCCACGGAGGTTCCAGGCAGCAGTGAACAGCCCACAAGGCCGGGAGCTGGCAGCTCAGCCCGGCCCTGGGAGGCCTGGGAATAGAGCAATTGGGCCCACGCGACCTCAGAGGCTCAGTGGCGGGGGCTTGAGGTGGGTACCCCCTCGGGGTCATGCCTGAGCATCCTCTGCCCCTGTGCAGAGCCTCTGCCACAGGTCCAGCCACCTGCCTCCACCCTGAGGGCCTCCATGGGGCGTGTGTGAGCGTGTGCCTGGCTCCACCCCCGTGTGTCCGCTCAGCAGCATGGCCCCCCCAAGGGACCATGCACCAGCGTCCACCCCCTGACCTGCCACCCAGCTCTGCACCAGGTGTGTCCCCTCAGTGGTGGAGGCCTACCAGATATGTGCGATTGTAGGCCACCCCCCTGGAAACGTCCACGCCTGCACTCACCAGCCATCCCACCCCCCAGTGCACGAACCCTGAGGGGGCTGTGGACAGCCTGAAAACAGCCCTCAGCCCCTCACCCAGGCTGGCCATGCATGCCAGCAGGTGGACATCCCCCCCAGGGGTCCCAGACTGTGAGAGGGCACAGGCCGGGCTGAGGGACCCACTCCTCCCCTCGCCGAGTGCACAAATTTTTGTGCACCGGGCCCCTACTGATGAGATATTTGCCTAAGGATGTATTAAAACGTACACATGAAGACTAGAGGGTAATACACAGAAATGGAAATAAGGTGGTGAGGCTGAGAAAGAAAAAAATTATTTTTTATTTTTAAAATAGGTGTGTGTGTGTGTGTGTGTGTGTGTGTGTGTTTTAAATTGATTTCAGAGAGGAAGGGAGAGAGAGATAGAAACATTAATGATGAGAGAGAATCATTGGTCAGTTCTCTCCTTCATGCCCTGCACCAGGGTTTGGGCTCACAATCTGGGCATGTGTCCTGACCGGGAATTCAGCCGTGAACTTCTGGTTCATTGGTCTGTGCTCAACTACTGAGCCATGCTGGCCAGGCTATTTTGTTTTTCAATGAAAAAAAAATTATTTGGAAAATCTTGCACCTCATTATTTAAATGGCATGAGAGCCAATTATCTCAGAAAATGCAGTGGTAATTTCTACATGTACAAATCATAATATAGTTTATTGATTTTTGGAAAATGCTGTGTAGATGAAGATTACGGAAGAGATTCGGGTCCTCCAGCTAAGAAAATTCGATCATCTCCACGAGAAGCTAAAAATAAAAGGCGATCTGGAAAGAATTCACAGGAAGATAGGTAAAAAGCGTTGTTTTTGTTTTATTTTGTTTTTGGCAAGAAGCATTGTTAACTTGTTCCTGATTACTCTGTCAACCACTCCAACAGGGTAATTTCTGATCCTAAATCGGGAGACTTCATTTCTTTTGGGAAGGCACTTATGGGTTAGCTTAATACTGTTTTTTGCGTATTTTATCTTAGGCAGGGCTTCGAAGTCTAGACATTGACCTCTTTAAAGTCATGTGGCTTGTTTGAACTCAACCTGGAATCCAAGGTGATCTCCGGGAATGCCTTTGTTGCTACCTCAGACCTCTGAACATGGCAGAAAGGTTGTTTTAAGTGTGTAACTTGTTCCCTAAGGTTAGTGTTGACATTTTCAATGTAGTAATAGCACCGAATGAGGGACCTTTCACAGTCAGTCACGGATCACTGGTAGAATCATAACTAAAGCTTATAGAGTTTAAAGTGTGTATAGTCTGCCAAGTTTTACTGTCTATTACCAATTCTCCTCTGTTTAGATAATTTAATAATTTGGGACAGTGTCCCTCCCTTAGTTTTATAAATGAGTTCAGATGAGTTGTAATTTTAACTAAAATTGCCTCATGAGACCAGGATGCTGGAGCTTTCTCCTCTGTTCTTATAAGTATATACATACATTCTCATACTCACTGTGGCAAGAATTCCTTGATGATGATGGTGATCATAGCTACCATTTATGATTGTCATGTGTAATGTGCTAATTTATATTTATTATTTAATTTGCACAACACCTCTAATTAGGCAAGGTAATATTAACTTAAGCGGGGTTCACTGATTTGTCCAAGGTTACCCAGTAAATGGACCAACAGAGGGTTTTGTTTGTTTAGTTTTTGTTTTTGGACCAACAGGTTTTGAAACCATGTCTATTGGACTCCGGAGTCTATTTTTTAACCTAGTTATTCAAAGATATTTACTGTCAAGCATAAAGTCACTATAATAAAGCCCTAGGCTGAAGTCTTTCCATTCTGAATTTACAGGATGCTAAATTTGCAGAAATAACAATATCGTATACATGCATTTACCTAGTATTTTATGTTTGCTTGTATTGCTAACATCTAATATTTTCTGGAGAATTTTGGAAATGTGATTTTGAGGAAAAATAAGACAGTTGTACTGTGGGGAAACAAGTCTTCCATAGTTTCATAGTAGATAACCTCTAATTGTTTTATATGGCAGGCTAATTTAGAACTATATTTTATTATATTTCGCCAAAGGAATGAACTTTTTTTAAAAATACATTTTTATTCATCTCAAAGAGGAAGGAGGAGAGAGAGATAGAAATATCAATGATGAGAGAGTATCATTGATTGGCTGCCTCCTGCACATCACTACTGGGGATCAAGCCTGTAATCCCAACATGTGCCCTTGACCAGAATTGAACCTGGGACCCTTCAGTCCACAGGCCAGCACTCTATCCACTGAGCCCAACTGGGTAGGGCCCCTCAGACCATATTGTGTTGATTTTTCCATTGGTCTCTACATAAAAGTTCAGCTTTTACTTGGCTTTGCTGTAATGGGACTCAAGGATCATTGGTTTCTGTAAACTCAATAATAAAACAACTAGAAAAAATGATACAATTATTCATTGTTGTCATAGACTTGGAGATTAAATGCTTATTTTGCATAAAAACATTTATATAGAACAGTCACAGGTTTTAGAATTACAGTGTTTCTTGGATCAGGTTGCTTTAGTAAAGAAATACGTTTTTTCTCTTTGCTTAGGAATCTTGGGTTCGGTAGCTTGTATTTTGAATGATTATGGAAAATATCAAAAGAGATTTATAAGACCTGCTGTTTAAGAAAGAAAAGCTTATGTATGACTATTTTTGTTTGTCAGAATTTCTCATAGAATCATAAAATTTTAGCACTGAAGAGTAGCACCTGAGTTGCCTGAGATCCTAAAACTAGTTAATGACAAAGATAGGACACTAAAACCCAGATTCCTGAGCTAAAATTTGTGAGGACATAAAATGTGCATTTTTATGACTTTAAAGTTGTCCCATAAAACTTTTCACTTGAGCTTTTTTAAAAATCCTCACCAGAGGATATATTTTTATTGATTTTAGAGAAAGAGGAAGGGACAGAAAGAGAGTAAAACATCAAGATACATCAGGCCATACTCTCCCATTTTTGGGGGGGAGGCAACCTAATTTTTGGAGGACTTGCTTTGGCAAGGCTGAAAAAAAAAAAAGAGAGATCAGTCAGTTGCCTCCCATATGTGCCCTGACCAGAAATCGAACCTGCAACCTTTTGGTGTACAGGACGATGCTCCAACCAATGGAGCCACCTGGCCAGGGCTTATTGAACTTTGCAATTCCTTATTTTATTTTGCAGTGCTCTTGAGCTCACTTTTATTTTCTCCAGGATACAAGGCAGACCCATGTGCTCATGTTTCTGATGTATAGAAATATCAGAGGCAAAAATATATAGTTAATATTTTGTTTTAGATAAATATTTAGGCTTTTTATCCTTTGTAATAAAGATGTAATATGCAAATGATTGTTAGGCCATGAAGTGTAGCAACCCGATCATGGATCAGCAGGAGGATGGGGCAGCAAGCTACAGGCGAGCAGCGGAGAGCTACAGGAGGGGGGTGCGGCGGGAGAGTACTAGTAATTTATATAAAATTGTAGTATTTTTATATTCTTCCTCTAATAACAGAATTTTTGTTTGTTTTTGTTTTTCTGTTAATCCTTACCCAAGGATATCAAGGATATTTTCCCATTGATTTTTAAGGAGAGCAGAATAGACGAGAGAGGGAAAGACAGAGAGAAACATTGATGTAAGAGAAACACAATTGGTTGCCTCTTTCATGAACCCTGACCAGGGCCTGGGCCAGGGAACAGCCTTACAACCAAGGTACGTGCCCCTGATCGGGATTACACCCAGGACCCTTTGGTCCACAGACCAACGCTCTATCCACTGAGCCAAACTGGCTAGGGCACAACAGTTTTTTTTATAAAATATTTTTGAACTAGGCATTATCTACAGGTGAGAGATTTTCAGCCTGAGTTGAGATACCTGCCTTTTTCCCTTCGGGTTTTTGGAAACAGTATTTCCAAAAGTAGATAAAAATTGTGCTTACTTGCCAGCATCCCTGTAAAGTAGGGAAATAATGGAAACTCCTTAGCATTGTTGTAATTTTACATATAAAGGAGGTTTTCTTCAGTGTTCTTCAGTCAGATACCAGAGATCTATATTCACTTAGATTTTGATCTAGTAACTTAAATGTCTTATTCCTTTCCTTATAGTGAAGACTCAGAAGAAAAAGATGTGAAGACTAAGAAGGATGATTCTCACTCAGCAGGTAATAAACAGTATTTCTTTTTATGTACTTACTTAGTGGACATTTTAGTAAGTGTTTATATAATAATGCCTGGCATTGTAAATATTGGCATTACAAAGATGCTTCTCTGTCTTTGAACAGCTCATAGTGATTTTCAATCCGGGTGGCTTATTACAGTCACCTATGAAGGTTTGAGAGGGTGGGCGGGGGTTTGATCCTTACAGCATCCTCTGCTTGCAGAGTAAAACCACACTTGACCACATGCATTTATTTTCTTTTAGGCTTTGTGGTTTCTGGCAGATATTCTTCTAATCAGAGCTAGTTTGCATTAGCTTTTCTAGGTAGTTGTCAAACACAACCCTTAGATTAGTGCTTCATAATTTTGATATTGCAGAGGACAGTGAAGATGAAAAGGAAGATCATAAAAATGTGCGCCAGCAACGGCAGGCAGCCTCTAAAGCAGCTTCTAAACAGAGAGAGATGCTCCTGGAAGATGTGGGCAGCGAAGAAGAACAGGAAGAAGAGGACGAGGCACAGTTCCAGGAGAGTGCGTAATGTTGGCTTGTTGCTTTGGTCGTGATTGCAGTATGTGATCTTGATTATTTTGGCGTTTTGGGTGGGGGGCGCTAGATGTTACAAACAGTCCCTTAAATTACTCACCGTTAGAAGAGATGATGGTCTTGACATCTATTGATTTTGTAAAGGTGCAAAGATTCTCATGACTGCTGTCCATCGTTTGTAATCTTAACATTTAATAAGATAACGTTTGTAATCTTAATCTTAATATTAAAATACTTAATAAACAATTGCTAGAATAATAGTTCCATGGCAGGTGTTGTGATTAAGATTCGCATTTTGGCCTGATGGAGAAGGGTATAGACCTCCTCCCCCGACATAAAGTGTTAACAACAGGATTCAGATGTTTCATGGGTTACTCAGATGAATAGTTTTCTTGTTTAATTTATTCATAGTTGGACCAAACACACTAAGTTGATTCCATTTCATTTCCCTGGTCTCACCAGATCTATATGGGAATTATATAATTGCCAAAAGTTACTTGATGGCTTCAGTTTTCATTTCGATTAAGTTTTATTCCTTCCTGTTTCCAACCTACTCTTCAAGTCGTCATGTAACCTTCACGTGTGTGCTAAACCCATTTTACAGGTGGGGCCAATGACAACTCCAATCAAACTGTAGTATAGCTGTAAATAGAATCCAAGAGTGTTTGACTCTCAGATCCTATCCTCCAGTCATTCTTAGCGTTCTCTCCCTTTGTTCACTTGGAAGGATATATACATTAAGTTGGACGTTGAAATTCTTCTTTCCTCTCAGAAGATTCCGGCAGTGATGAAGATTTTCTAATGGAAGACGACGATGATAGTGACTATGGCAGTTCAAAAAAGAAAAACAAAAAGATGGTTAAGAAGTCCAAACCTGAGAGAAAAGAAAAGAAAATGCCCAAACCCAGGCTAAAGGCTACAGGTGAGGTCTGCAGAATTAAATTAAAAATCACGAACTAATAAGTTTTCTCTACAGAAATTCATAGGGCTTAACATTGGCCACATAGTTAATTAAGAATAAATGAATTCGGAAAGGATTCTGTTTTCTACACCTAGAAGTGTCACTTATTTATTAATAAGGACTCCAGACTCTTCAAGAGTTTGGTGGCTTAGCCCTGTTCTTTTTTTATACATATACTAGAGACCCAGTGCACGAAATTCATGCACTCGGGGTGAGGGGAAGGTGGTGTCCCTCAGCTTAGCCTGTGCCCTCTCACAGTCTGGAAACCCTTGGGGGATGCAGAGACAGGAGGGGCTCCTGCTACTGCCGCTGCACTCACCAGCTGTGAGCCTGGCTTCTGGTGGTGTTCCCCCTGTGGGAGCGCACTGACCACCAGGGGGCAGCTCCTGCATTGAGTGTCTGACCCCTGGTGGTTGGTGTGCATCATAGCAACCCGTCTTTCCAGCATCAGGCCGAAATGGGCTCTTTGACATCCCAGATTGTGAGAGGGAGCAGGCCAGACCAAGGGACCCCAGTAGTGCATAATCATGGCCAGGGAAGGATGCAGAAGGTTGGTCAGCTGGGGAGGGAACCCAGGAGGGGTCCAGGGCGTGTCCAACCCATCTCACTCAGCCCCAATTGGCCGGACCCCAGTAGCAAGCTAACCACTGGTCAGAGCGTTTGCCCCCTGGTGGTTAGTGCATGTCATAGCAACTGGTTGACTATCTGCCCCCTGGTGGTCAGTGCACGTCATAGCGAGAGGTTGAGCAGCCTTAGCATGTCATTAGCATATTACACTTTGATTGATTTAACAGCCGACTAGATAACTAACAGCATATTAAACTTTTATTATATAGGATTTTTTTTCTTATAGATTTCAGAGAGGAAGGGATAGAGAAAGAGAAACGTCAATGATGAGAGAGAATCGTTGATCAACTACTTCCTGCATGCCTCCCACTGGGGACTGAGCCCACACTTGTGCATGTGCCCTGACCGGGAATTGAACCATGACCTCCTGGTTCATAGGTCGAGGCTCAGCCACTAAGGCATGCCAGCTGGGCTTAGCCCTGTTCTTTGTTTTTCTTTTTTTAAATAAGTCTTTATTGTTCAAATTATTACAGTTGTTCCTCTTTTTTCTCCCCAAAGCTCCCTTCCACCTGGTTCCCACTCCACCCCAAGCCTTTACGCCCCCCCCCCTATTGTCCTCATCCATAGGTGTTTGATTTTTGTCCAGTCTCATCCCACACCCCCCACACCCTCTTACCCCTGAGAATTGTCAGTCCATTCCCTTTCTATGCCCCCGATTCTATAAATTCACCAGTTTATTCTGTTCATATTTTTTATTCACTTGATTTTTAGATTCACTTGTTGATAGATATGTATTTGTTGTCACTTTGTTGTCCATATTTTTTATCTTTTTCTTCTTCCTCTTCTTAAAGAATACCTTTCAGCATTTCATATAATACTGGTTTGGTTGTTATGAACTCCTTTAGCTTGTTCTTATTTGTGAAGCTCTTTATCTAACCTTCAATTCTAAATGATAGCTTTGCTAGGTAGAGTAATCTTGGTTGTAGGTTCTTGCTATTCATCACTATGAATATTTCTTGCCATTCCCTTCTGGCCTGCATGGTTTCTGTTGAGAAATCAGCTGATAGTCGTATGGGTGCTCCCATGTAGGTAACTATTTTTCTCTTGCTGATTTTAAGAGTCTCTCTTTGTCTTTTGCCCTTGGCATTTTAATTATGATGTATCTTGGTGTGGTCCTCTTTGGATTCCTTTTGTTTGGGGTTCTCTACACTTCCTGGACTTGTAAGTCTGTTTCTTTCATCAGGTTGGGGAAGTTTTCTGTCATTATTTCTTCAAATAGGTTTTCAATATCTTGCTCTCTCTCTTCTTCTGGCACCCCCATAATTCGGATGTTGGTATGCTTAAAGTTGTCCCAGAGGCTCCTTACTATCTTCATATTTTTGGATTCTTTTTGCTTTTTGCTTTTCCAGTTGGGTGTTTTTGCTTCTTCATATTTCAAATCTTTGATTTGATTCTTGGGATCCTCTAGTCTGCTGTTGGATCTCTGTAGATTATTCTTTATTTCAGTCAGTGTATGCTTAATTTCTGATTGGTCCTTTTTCATATCCTTGAGGATCTTACTAAATTACTCAGAGGTTTCTAGAAGATTCTTGAGTAACCCTATAACCATGGTTTTGAACTCTATATCCAGTTGTTTGCTTTCCTCCATTTCTTTCATTTCTGACATGTTTCTTTGTCTTCGCGTTTTGGCTGCTTCCCTGTGTTGATAGAGTGGCTTTGTGTGCTAGGTGTCCTGTAGGATCCAGTGGTTCAGCCTCCAGTGATTCAGCCTCCCCAGTCACCTGAGGTGGACACTCTTGGTGCATCCCTTTGTTGGCTGTGTGCACAGCCTTGTTGTAGTTAAGCTTTGATTGCTGTTGGTATCACTGGGAGGAATTGACCTCCAGGCCAATTGGCTGTGAGGGCCAGTTGTGTCTGCAATGGGAGATCTGTGCTGGAAACACCCTTATGGGGCAGGACTTGCTTCAGTGGGGACTTGGCACTCACTGAGTCTGCACCCTGAGTGTGTCTCTTTGGATCTGAAGAGTTATAATCTGATGTGTTCTCACCCTGACCACTGGGTAGACTGGCCCTTGGATCTCCAAGGAGGTGCAAAGTCAGCCACTGCCTGAGGCCACCGAGCTATGGAGAGATCTGCAGTTTCTTCCTCTTTGTTTGGGGTTTGGAGGTGCCCAGAAGAGACGCAGCTATGAAGCAGTGCAGGCTGCTGACAAGCCTTAGGCCTTCTTTTGGAAGCTTTGGGGTTCTCTCACCCAGCTGCAGTTTGTTAGGTTTTAGATTGCAAAAGGCCGGGCCATTCAGCACAGCTTGGGTGGGGTTGTGAGTTGGGTGGGGCAAGGTTTCAGGAAATCACTGGGCGATGCACACAGCGGTGGTTGCCTGTCGACCCTGCCCCCTGCATAGGTTCCTGGGTCTCTGTGTCCCGTGGCCCCGTGCAGGAACAATGACACTGCAAGCACCTCTGAGAGAAAGCTGCCCTCGTGTTCCAGCCCGTTGCCAGACAGTCCAGTTTCTCCCCGTGTGAATCCAGGTCCCCAGAGTCTCACCTGGAACTGGAGTTCAGAGCAGCTGGGAATTGGTATCTCCTCGTTTGAGAAAGACCACAGTGTACTCAGTTGCCAGCCCATTTCACATGCCTCTGTACCTCCGCTCTTGCCCATCTCTGCACCTCCTACCATCTAGGTGTGCTTTTCTCTTTCCCTCTAGTTGTCGAACCTCCACTCAGCCAGCCTTCCCGTAGTTCTGGATAATACCTGTTTTGTCCTTTAGTTGTAGTTTTGATGTGGTTGTGCAAGGCAGCAAGTTCAGGCGTTTACCTATGCCACCATCTTGGTTCCTCCTAGCCCTGTTCTTTAACAGTGGCTGAACATAAGCAAGATTTGGGAATGACCTATATGTGTCAGGCACAGTGTTAGAAATACTCCGTCAACATATAGCTAACACTGCCCTTTTTCCCATTAGTATCCCAACTCCAGCAGCTAGTAAAGACTTGAATTTGGCTCTAACCGGTTTGGCTCAGTGGATAGAGCGTTGGCCTGTGGACTGAAGGGTCCCAGGTTTGATTCCAGTCAAGGACATGTACCTTGGTTGCGAGCACATCCCCAGTAGGGGGCGTGCGGGAGTCAGCTGATCGATGTTTCTCGTTGATGTTTCTAACTATGTCTCTCCCTTCCTCTCTGTAAAAAGTCAATAAAATATATTTTTTTAAAGGACGAATTTGTGGAAATGTACATCTACAGTAATACATTTGTGTTTTGGTCCTACACCATCCTCTGTGCTCGCAGAATAAAACCACACTTGACTACATATTTTTTTCCTTGAGGCCTTGTGGTTTCTGGAAAATGTTCTTCTGATCAGAGCTAGTTTGTCATTAAACCAGTTTAATTGACTAGTTTGTCATTAAAAGCTAAGTTTGCTTTTTTTTTTTTAACTTAAATTTTGTTGAGAATATGAATCTGCGCTTTTGCTTTGTTTCCTAATATTATTATTGTTTTTTAATCCTCACCCGAGGACATGCTTAGAGAAAGGGGGGACTATTGAGAGAGAAACTCTGATTGGTTGCCTTCCACCTGCTTCCTGACCAGGAATCGAACCAGCAACCCTTCAATGCATGGGACAGCACTGAACCACCTGAGCCACTCCAGCCAGGCTCATGGAACTGGTGGTTTTTAAACTTTTTACTCATCACTTCTTATTGTTGGGATTCCTGGAAGTGTCAAAAGTTACTTGATAGCTTCAGTTTCTACTCAGGTTATCATAGTCTTTCTTCTTAGCCCACTTTTTAAACATAAACACCATTTAGTTCACAAGCCACTAAAGATGAGGGACAACAAGCATGTCAAACTCAAAGGCTAACACAGGCCAAATAAACAAGGTTTAAGTTTATGTGTGGGCTGCAAAAAAATCAAAAAGCTTCAATTTTCATAGAAACATAGGTTTATTTCGATAGAGACATGCTGAATACAAAGGACTAAAATGAGTAATCGTTAGCATAAAATAATAGAACATTTTAATGAAAATTAATATTTTTTCTTGAACACTAACTTACCAGACACTGAATAACTGCACAAATTAATAAGCGTCATGCAAATCTATTTTTCTTGTTCTCCAAAAGCGAAATATTTCCTATTGTGCACACCAGACAAGTTAGTCCAAGACTAATGACATGGCAGTCAGCTGCTAAAATATTGGCTGCTAATATTAGTGGGCAGAAATGGTGCGCCTGCGCATAAGGCGCGTAAGGGAAATTAACGCAACACAATTATAGTCATCAGTCATTAGCGAACGTTGTAGTTCGTTATTAATAATAATGTATAACAGGATATTCTAAAAATTAAGGAATTTTTATTAAAACGTTTCTTATATACTGTTATATTGGCTGGGCCACAACAAAAGTACTCGTTGTGAGCCCCGCGAGTTTGACATGCTTGATGTACAGTATCCTGTTTATTATAAGCATTACTGCCAACATAACATTACAGTGCTGGTAAAAGTATCGGAAACCAGTAAGGTGGGAGTGTTGTCTTTATAGATTTTGTTCTTGTAGATTGTCTTGTTTCTAGCTAGTTTATATTAAAGGTATTTCCTTCTTTTCCTTTCGCCAAATTGGTGTTTTTCTTCTCAGTGACGCCAAGTCCTGTGAAAGGCAAAGGGAAAGTGGGTCGCCCCACAGCTTCAAAGGTATCAAAGGAAAAGACTCCTCCCAAAGAAGAAGACGAGGAGCCGGAAAGCCCTCCAGAGAAGAAAGCCTCGGCCAGCCCCCCGCCCGAGAAGTCTGGAGATGAAGGGTCCGAAGATGAAGCCCAATCTGGGGAGGATTAAAAGTGATGATGGTTTGGGAGAGATTTTATTTAAAAAAAAAAAGGAGGAAAAAGGAAAAGGGGGGGCAAAAAAAGAAAACTACATAAGATAGAACATGGTTTTGGCTATGGCTTTGACTCGTGGGCTTTCAGTGCTTTTTTCCCTTTTGTTGAAAATAACTCTTTTTTAATTTTTTTTTTTTTTTTTTTAAAGAAAATCTTTGTATGTTTAATTTACCTTTTTGTCTATTGGTCTTTTCTTCGCTACCACCCTCTTCTCCCTCCTTCTTTCAATGAAAGCCATGTCAAATTAATCACTGGATTGACTGCTTCATCTTTTTATTTTTAAAGGATGGTATACCACAGTTGTAAAGCAATAAGATTTGAGATGAACACTATGGAAATGTTGCTTTTTGCTAAACAGTAGCAAGTTGAACAGTAATCAAAAAACATAGAAGGATTTTAGTTAAAAATGATTGCTTCTTTCTCTCCTTGGACTTAAAAAAATCAGTTGTCATCTAATACAAGTTTATTTTTTACCTTGCCGGCAGGGCAGGGAGTGGGTAACCTGACCTTGTTTGAGAGTGCGGTTTTTTCTGTTTGTTTGTTTTTAATTTCATCACTTACTATCTCAAAGAGATTCAGAGCCAGTGATCCTTTTATTCTACTACGTCTTAAGGAATTAGAAAAGGAAAAAACAAGGAGCGCCAAAACTTAAATCACGCTTAATTTCCTATTTTACTCTCTGATGGTTCATGTTTTAAAATATATATGTATCCTGTTTCTTGGATAAATTTTTACCAAGGGTAAAAAAAAACAAAACAAAAAAAAAAAAACAACCTACAATTTAAATGGCAAGATCTATATATCATAGTGGATTTCTTCCCAAACTGACAATGTTTAGGTTATAAGCAAATAAACTACCGGTTAATGTGAAACTTGTTCACAAAGACTTGAGATTTTTTTTTTTCCTTTATGAAAACAGAGAATTGAAATTCTTCTATCCCATAAATGTGTGTGCATTCATATTCCACGAACTGTGCTCTGTTTTTATTTAGGGATAGAACTTTCTTTTTCATATACCCATCTGCCCGTTTCTCCATTGAACCATGGTGTGAAGTGCATCTCTCGGCTTCCTGCTACCATGTAGGATGCCACTGCAGACCCACCCCCAGCGCCAGCAGCCCTGCTGGGGGACATGATTTTTTCTGGCTTTGTCTTCACCGACTTCCCGTCCTGTGTTTGATGGGAGTGTGTTAAATGGTGCTCCCACACGTTTAATTGCTTTTTTTCTTTTCACTGGTGTGTCTGCTGACAGCTCCAGTTGCTTGTTTGGAGTGTAAAGGGTTCCGCAGGGCTAGAGGAAGCATGCATTCAGGAGGCCTACGTGCGTGAACAGACTGGACATGCCTTATGAAAGCAGTCAGGAGACAGGCCTGTGCGTCCATCCTCCACATCCTGATTCCATGAGCCTCTGGGAGCAAGGGTTAGGGGCCTTAGTGTGCTGAGAAGTTGAAAAATTAGTGAAATTTAACCTCTGCCTCTTTATCTAGATTTGCTTCCTCAGTATTTTACTTACACAATTTTCTTTCTTTTAATTACAGCATATTTTACTCTTGGCAACATAGCTTTCTTACAGAAGTTCCTAGAACAAAAGGTTATTTAAGGAATAGTTTTACTTTGATTATTACGACACTTTAAGAAGTATTCTTTGTGATTTAAAAAAGCAGCAACACCCAGTGACTGTCGCTTTGCTGTTGCACTATGTGTTAAAGAATGAATTTGAAGATTTTAGTACTTGGCCAAAAATGCAAAGCTTGAATATAAGTAGCAGTTGGATTGTTATCTAAAGGTTACTCTGTTTACTTTAGTGGGTTTGTTTAGGTACCCAATTTTAACAAGGTGTGTGTGCTAGCAAGAAACCTCAATGTTTCCACCATGCACTTCTTTACTTAGGCGTTTATAACTTTGTCTTACATTCCTAGTAACGTCTGGGCTTTTCTTAGATTATGTTTTGTGAAAATCGGGGGGGGGGGTGGGGGCTTTTAAAACTTTAGCCTCGATATTTTATGTAACACAGTCTCTTTAATGTATTAATCTGCACTAACATCTATATGATACAGGCACATATTTTAGAGGTAATTTTGTCTTCTAAGTTCCTTGTGTGCATTTGGTTGGGCTTTTTGTTTGCAGTCTGTCTTTTAAAAATTAATTCATGAGATTGAAAAACATATTTCTAATAGACTGGACAAAAGGATCTGTGTCCCCAAGTGAGAGACAGGCTCTGAATGACCCTTGTTTTCTCCACTTTTTATTGATTTAAAACACTCTAGTCTTCCCCTCAAATCATGCATGCACATAGGAGGGTAGCTGTGGTGTCTGAACTGGAAACCGGTGCTCAATAGTCAGGCTTGATGTGATGTCAGGCTGGGTTACAAGCTCTAAGCTGACAGTGGCTGGCCATTGGCACCACCCATGACTAATCTCCCCCTCCCCCCTGGCGTGCCTGTGGTGAGATGGCACCAGCTTTCACGGCCTTGTTTGCAGTGCTCGGGAGGTGGGACACGAACCTCGAAGGTGCTTGTTTGTGCTATCAGAATTCTGTGTTAACTCTGTTAGGTTTACCTCTGAAACATGGATTTCGGCAGCTATGCTGACTGACACTACATTCTAGTACTTAAGATTTTTTTCTAGACTTCTCACCGCGCACACACAGACACACACACAACTTGACATGGGTAGTTTACATATTAAGTCTGTCTGTAACTTGCTGCTGCTTTTAGCCCTCCCACCTTAGATTGGAATCAATGGACTAGACCCAAAGGATACATTTTAATTTTAGTAATGGTAGATTTGTCCTGCTTTCCACAAACCTGCCTTTCATATCTCCACTCCCTGTTGAGCCCATACAGGAAAGTTAACGGGTGAGTCCTCTTCTAGGGAGGTAATGAGTGGAAATCTTTTTTTTCTCGAATAGTAGTTAATTTCCCATAAAGGAGGCTTAATGGCTTTTTTCTTTTCCACAGTAACTGTTTGCCCCAGGTTGAATCCTCAGTTCAATACTTATTCTTGATACTGGTTCAAATAGCATTTTCTTATTATAGGTAACTAATCCCAGAGGAATTGGAAGTTATAAACCAGTAGGGTTTTTGACACTCTTGTGAATATATGTGGTCAGCTAAACTGAACTTGACACTTTTTCCCAAAAAACATTTCTTTTTTTAACCATGACCATACAGGTAACAAGTGAATTTCATAGTTCTTGAAAGAAACCAGTTTAGAAGATGCTTTGAGAGTGTTAGGCAAGGGCAGAGTGTTAACATCTGGAGCGACAGGGAAAGCTTTATGAAAGGCCATGTGGCCATTGTCACTGTTGTGAAGAAGGGGAGTTCCAGTGGTTCTGTGCCTGCTTCACCTGTGGCTGCACTGAGGAGCAGAAATGTCACCTCAAGAGTTTGCAAAGGGAGAGCCTGGGCTCCGGGCTCCGGGGCGTAGATACTGTAGCAGACAAGTAACATGTTTCCTGACAAGGGATAGTGAAAAGCTGAAAATCTGGTTGCTCTTGGGGTTAGAAAATTGTCCTTTTCTCTGTGCTTGGCACTGGGTTTATTTGGAAAGGAGTTAGTTTATTTGAATGTTGGGACATCAAGCTACCTATAGCCAAATTTCAATCTGCAACCCATTTTTCCCTTGGTCTTGGGATAAACTTTTTTGAATCCCAAATCCCTAAGTCAATTTTTTTTCTCCTCCAAAGCCTAGTTCACAAATTCACAGTGGTGCTGACTGTGTATTAACCACTATTGACAAAAGTCCCCTCAACCTGCCTGTTGCCATGCCAACGGAGTGACTGGACTGGTGACATCTGTTGGAGCATGCTTTGTGTGGCTGGTGGAATGCCACCATTGTGCATACACTTTGTACATCAGGGGTGAAGGGGGCGTTTTCTAGATTTATGGGGGGGAAGGTAAAATTGTTTTTTTGGAGTTTTTTTTTTGTTGTTGTTTTTTTTGATGGGGAATGGGTATAGTACTTAGCTTACCCCTAAATAACATGTATAAAAACCCCTGAAGTATTGTGTGGGTGTGTGTGTGAGTGTGTGTATATGTCTGGCAATTAAACCGGTATCTTCTGGAAATTAGTGAGTTCTTTCTTTCCTCCAGAAGTATTTGTTACAAGATTTGTAAATAAGAGCTCTACTTAGTTTGTTTACCATGACCATGTTGCAGCGAACCTTAACTACCTAGTTCCTGTAAGATTCAAGGAAAGACTGGAAGGCGCGTCAGGGAAGCTGCAGCCACGTTCTCAGTAACTGTTTGCCTTGACTCGTCTTTCAGACTTCATTTGCCAGCTCTAAAATTCCCAGTCTTCCTTAATTCCAGTCCTTAATCTTTTACGTTCTGAGCAGGAAGGGTAAAAGAGGAACCTGCATAGATGTGTTTAATTGTAAGTCCATGGGCTGAGACCGGGGCATCCCTTTCTTAATACTGCAATGTTGCTAGGTATGTGATGAGACGCCAGAGGGCTGGGCGCTCTTGCAATACCTTAACAGTGCTGAGATCTGCAGCATGGTACTAAGGAAGTTAAAGTTTTAATGTAACCACTTTATTTAAAAGTTTTATTTAAATGAAATGGGGTTGAAATGAACATGATTTTGTTCGTGAATTATAGATGCAGCATACATTGGTAGACGTGTGATGGTCTTTTGTGATACTTAATTTTTACATATCCCAGTCTCTGTATGTACCTGCATAGACAAAACAAACAAACTCCTGCTTTCTTTATGGAAGGGTTTCCAGGACTGTGTGTCTGCTCCTGAGCTCTGTTTTAAGTATGTGTATCCTTTGCTTGTATTTTGTATTGAAAAATAAGAAAAAGAACCCTTTATTGTTGAGCATGTTGGCATTGTCCCCTTCACTTTTTTTTTTTCTTTTTTGGGACATGAAGCAAGTTATTCTTTTTCTGTATCTTTTTTTCTTTTGTAAACTTTGTTTTGTTTAAAAATGGCTTTATAAAAGGGCTTTTATAACCCAGATATGTGCTCTGTGTACTTCTTGGAATACTCACACCAATACACTGACAGAGAACTGATCGCCCGGGCGCATCAGCTCCCAGGCCAGTCTGTTGGGGAAAACCTCCTTCCCGAATGAATTCTCTAGGCTCTAACAGTGACCATCACTCTTGCTGGTAAAGAGAAAAGCATGTCTTATCTCAAGTCAAAGGGTTAACAAAGTGTGGAGGGCAAAACTCTTAATTTAGGGTCGTTATACTCACAAAGCATTTGCATTCAGTTTTAAGTACCCATAGGAACTACATTCTATTGCAATTTTAGAATAAAATCCTCCTCAGGTGGTGAATATGGTAGTGTCCTATTTGGAATTGGGTTGATACTGTGGCTAATCGAGTTTTAGTCTTTCCAGCCTTGCCCCTTATTTACATTCTTGCCTTGTCATGCAAATATTTTACATATAAAGCAAGTGTAGCTTCGAAACATAGTATTTTTTTTGCAAGCTCTTGTCCCTCTGGCTAGTTTCTTAATAGAGTTGTTTGTCCCAGGTGAAAGTTGACTTTGGAAGAACTTAACGAGACACTTGCTCATAATATGTGGATGTTTTATGATGAACATACCAGGTTCCTGTGTCAGTACAATGCTGAAGAAGTGCAGTCAGGTTTAAAGGATTTCAGAACCCAGGGGACAGACAGATTTGGTAAAATATGTTTGGAGCTCCCTGGACTCTTACTCATCAGTATTACTATACAGTAACTTAAGACGGGCTGTTCAGTGCTTTGTAATTCATAAAATGCAATTTGCATATTACCTCAGTCAGTTTTCCCAACAACTGAGACTGACCAAATGTTTGTTGTTCCAATTTCGTTGGTTGTGGGGGGGAAACTGGTTCAGGTAGGTGTGTTTTGATGTGACAGGTATGGTCCAAGGGTTTGAATCAAGTCGTTACTTCTCTGCTTAAAGTGGTCACAGCTCCCATTATCTTGTAGAAATGGGTCTCTTGAGCCTTCATTCTAATAACCTTTTGAGCATTTTGCTTTCTTCATCTCTTGAGTAACATGCTTGAACCAGCTCAATGACTTACATCAAAGACAATGGAGAAAATTCTTTGCAGTGAGATATAAAAATTCTCATTCATTGCTTAAATTTACTTGAAAATTCCGTGGTCCCTAGCTAGGAAACTTCAACTTCCTTCAGGCTTTTATTTTCGGATGTCGTAATGTAGTGACTATACAGGAAAATCTTGTTTATGCAGCCCTTATCTGCCAGTAGAGGGCAGTGTTTGTCCATATACTTAGTGACCCTGATGCTCACCCCATCTCATTTTTAGATACCTCCCCCTGGGCTCATTGTCCACTGTGTCCTGCTTGGATTAGAGGTTCTGTGCTCTGTGTGCCCACTCAACATCCTAGTGTACGCAGCAGCAATATTTTCTGGATTTTAAGTACAAAATAGGATCTCGTGGTTTATGCACATCTGTCTGCTTATGTTCTCTTTATACTCCCAAATCCTACGTGGATGACATCCCCAAACTAAAGTACACATATGTTGATATTTCAAAATGCAGCTGTAAATGCTTGGCCCTGGTTTGAAACAGGTGTTGCCTTTTGAAATTGCCTCCCAGCTCAGGAGGCCTTGTCTCTCGCACAGGCAGCACTGTTCCACGTTCACATACAGTGAATACCGAGGCTTGTTGTCAAGGCAACCTGATGGCTTGTGTTCCTTTATCTTGATGGCATCCTCCCCTTCCCTCGATACCTTGATTTGACATGTTTTGGCTGGGCCACCACCAGGAGAAGGAATTACCTGCAGGTGTGCCCCTGTTTCAGTATTAAAGTCCTGGACAAATATTGTGAAATAAATGCTGTGTTCATTCTGGGGTCAGAGGGTGCAGCCAGAATTTCCATCTTAGTAAAGCAAATAAGTACTTAAAAATGATAGCAAAACGTTGGAAGTAATAGTTTGCTTTCATTTAGGTCTAAGCTGGCATTCAGAAATGAGTTGTTTAAAAATGTTCAGAATAAGTAGACTGAGGAAGATTACACACATAGACATAAATTATTATTGGTAATGTTTTAGCTATTAAGTGAAATGTATATGTGTGTATGTATACACACATCCTTTTAGCATGTATGGGATCATATCCTTGGCTAACATGGAATGTAACATATCTAATAGATGCACTTTTCCACTTTGGGTACAAACAAGAATATGTACTCTATATGTGTCCTCAGGACTCTTCTGACTAAAGACTGACACAGGAACCTGGTATGTTCTAAAGAGAGTAGGGTGGATGGGTTAGGTAACGCTCTGAAGGAGGTAGAAAGGCATTTGGGACAAGAAAAATGATGACCTAAATTTAAGGATAACTACCAGTTTGGTAACTCTGATTGGTTATGTACTAAGAAATGATTCTCAATGCTCCACCAGTGTAACTCTGGTTGAGCGTCAACCAGTGAACCAAGAAGTTACCAGTTTGATTCCCAGTCAGGGCACATGCCTGGGTTGTGGGCTCAATCCCCAGTAGGGGGCGTGCAGGAGGCAGCCAATCAATATTTCTTTTTCATGGATGTTCCTATCTATCCCTCTCCCTCTAAAAAAAAGTCAATTTTTTTTAAAGATGTAAAACAGCCCAGACTGGTTTGGCTCAGTGGATAGAGCGTCGGCCTGTGGACTTAGGGGTCCCGGGTTCGATTCCAGTCAAGGGCATGCACCTTGGTTGTGGGCACATCCCCAGTGGGGGGGTGCAGGAGGCAGCTGATCGATGTTTCTAACTCTCCATTCCTCTCCCTCTCTGTAAAAAAAACCAATAAAATATATTTTTTAAAAAAGATGTAAAACATAATAAAATTAAAAAAAAATTCTCACCAACAATAAACTGGATTTATAGTCATAATGTAAAATAGATTGTGAAACACTTATCTTTACCCAAAAAGTGTGCAGAGACAGTGACATACACTGGATCCTCACTTGTGACTATAAACTGGTTCTCTTGTGCACTAACTTAGCCTGTGGATTAGAATACTAAGCGTTTTTAAAATACGGCTTTACTGCCTGGCCGGTGTGTTTCAGTGGTTGAGCATTAGGTTCAATTCCCGGTGAGGGCAGACACCCACCTTTCAGACTTGATTCCCCAGTATGGGGCGCAGGAGACAGCCAATCCATGATTCTCTCTCATCACTGATGTTTCTATCCCTCTTCCTCCCTCTCTGAAACCAATGAGAATAAGTTTTAAAGAAAATATATGGCTTTACTTCTAAAGTATAATGACGCAGCAAAGTTCTTTTATAAGAATCTAAGTGTCTTTAGGAGTCACAGAGAACTCAATTGATACTCTGTTTAGATCTTGGAACATAATCTGGGGCTTCAGTTATCCTCACTTCATATCTAATGCATGCCACATCTCAGTTACTCCCCGCTCCCCGTTGAGTCTTTTCCTCCTGCCTCTGACCTAATTTAACATTATCTCTCTTTTCCTCTCCTCCTTCTATCTCTCCCTTTGTGAACAGTTTCCATGAGGTTAGTGTTTTTGAGACAAATTTATTGTTCATACATGAACCAGGTAGACCTAGATGTGCTTGGGAAACCAGCTGTCCTACAGAGAGCCACACCGTTGGCCCAAGTACAAGGTAAATAGCATTTCTTGGTAAAGTGGGAACAGTGCAGGCCTTATTCCAACGCTCCCTTTTAGGGAAGGGCTGGTGTGGCTTCAGGTAGACAGGATGTACACAGCAGCCGTGAAAGTGGTGGTTGTCCTGGGCCTTGACAATGGGCCAGTCTTAAGCTATCAGCAAAGCGTTCTTTCCTTCTCTCCTGCATTTCTCTCATTCTCTTCCCACATCCTCCAGTGAAGCAAGAAGACCTCGTATTTTTCTCCTGGGTCACTAACTGTTCTTTAGTAAAAGAAGTCCACACCAGTGAGCAGCCACTGGGAACCGGATGCCCGCTCGGGGAGATTGAAGTCTATGTGCAGACACTACTCATGCCAGACGGCGAAACCCCGTCCTGCCGTATGTGCTAGGAACGCCTAGCACATGTGTTGCTTCTAGAGATCATCTCGGAATCTGCCAGCTCTATTTATTGACAATGAAACAACGAGGGCCTGGGTAGCATAAAGAGTTTTGTCCTACTCCCCAAGAGGAAAAACCGTGTAAATAGAGTTTGGATCTGAGAATATTGCCTTTTCTGGGATACCGTGATGGCTTAAGGAACTAAAGCATGAAATATTTAAAACTGGGTTATCCCAGGAAATGTATGTGACAAGTGTAAGAAGGTCAGCAGGTGGTCAGCAGCAGCGGTGCTCACCACAGCCGGGTGGTCTTGGGCTCTGGCACCCGCCCTGCCATCTCCCCCCCTCCTCATGCCCGGTTCTCCTTTTTATATGCTGGGAATAATAAGCAGCTGCTTATCCCCCGCATCCAAGGGACGGAGTGAGTGAGGCAGGCTGTGTGCACCTCACGCCCAGGGGAAAAGCTCTGCACTGCAGGCCCACTGGCCGCAATGTTCCCTGGGCAGGGTCCGCGCCTGCGAAAGCGCCATTTCCACGCAACTGAATTCTCTTTGGCTTTGTCTCTGGAGCACAAATGAGTTATTTATTAGTAAGAGCACTCTTGCAAAAGGGTAAACTTTAACCAGCCACAGTTTAGAGTGGCTTTCGAGGGGAGGGCAGAGTGACAGTAACTCCCAGGTCACTTGGCGCTGGTGAAGGGGTCTTTGAAGAGTGTAACTGCACAGGACTAATCGGGGTTGGACTATTCAGCTCCTCATGGGAAAATGTATTTTCATCCAGTGGTTACAAACAGTATTCGTAGTTATGGGACATACATTTCAAATGAGGAAACACTCATTGGAACAACAAAACTCATTAGAAATACTTGCCAGGGGCACATTTTTGGTATATGAAATCATTATATTTTCGTGTCTTTGGTCTTTTAATAGCAAAAAGGAAGCCACAAAACTATCGATTGGAGCCCTCGTCAGGGACAGAACCCAGGGGCTCAACTGAAATGTCTGGCTGGTGCCAGGCCACCGCCCATGGACACTGGGGCCTCCCTGGACACTTGTCGGGGCCCCTGTCAGGAGACCCTGTTACAGACAGAGCGTCATGGCAACTGCACCCCAGGGACGAGCTACGAGATGGATGCCTCTTCCCCCGCAAATTCTCTTTAGGGAAGAAAGACACCATTTCAGTAGATAGTGAGGAGGCCTTTTTTAAAAAAAGTTTGATTTATGTAAGTTGAGTAACGGCCAGGCTATATAAATTCTGGTCAGGAGCCTGCTATCTTGTAACCCTGCTTCCATCTGATCTTCAGAACATCCTGTGTGCTTCTTGTGAGATAAGAAAACTCCCAGGAGGCGAAAGTCCCTCTTGTCATGTAATCTCCCTTAAGGAGATAAAACTGGTCATGTGTCTGTAGAAAATGTTCACTTTCTCAACCCAATTACCATCAGTTCTGTTAATGTGCATGACACATGCTTCCCCTTCATTAAACATTTCAGATAAGTGTCTGCATTTGAGGTCGTGAGAACTGGTTTTCTGTTCCCTCTTAACAGTGTGGTGTTAAAAGAAAACTTAGCTTAAAAACTAGGATAGCCTTCTTCCCAGGCTCAGCTTTCACATGTTCAGAGTCAGAATGCTAGCTCGTTCGCACGCAGGCAGGTTCTCATGCGAAAGCATCCAGCGGTGAGGGACCAACAGGAGGAATAAGGATAAGGGGGGCCCCTTCTCCACGCACTTGACAAGCCATCAGTTCTGCCGTATGTCCGTCACACTTTCAAAAGAGACTGATTTGGGGCATTTGGGGTTTTTTTGCTCGTTTCCTGTTTTCAGTATAAAATTCTTAATTGAGAGTGCACGTCAGTGTCCAATCAATGTGATAAAGGAAAAGGCTAATAATTCAATGCAACTGTTTTATGTATTGGAAAGCAAGGACCTGTACTAAGGCTTGTATTTGATACCCCTTGGCTGGCCATAGAAGAGTGCTTTCAACCAGTGGTTCTCCAAGTGTGATCCCCGGTCCAACAGCTGGGAACTGGTTCAGAACACGCACCATTGAACGCATTCTCTTCGGCCCCCATCCCAGTCCTATCGGGTGAGAAGCTCTGGGGGTGGGGCCAGCAGTTTGGGTATAATAAGCCTTCTGTTTGGTTCCGGTGCACAGTAAAGTTGGAGAACCACTGCTAGTTTATTTCAGGCCAAAGGGTCCGCCCAACCCTCGCCCTTTTTTTCATATTGGAGAAGGTAACTTGGCCTCGGTGACGTTGAGACAGACCCGTCACGGCACCCGTCTGTCTGGCACAACAGCACCAAGGAAATCCTGTGGTGGGAGCCTTCTTTGCCTTTCCTGGACATCATTTCCTTTGCTCTTGGATGGCTCATCCCTGTGCAGGAGTCACTGGTGAAAACATGGACCCTTTTCTCCTCGATGAACCCCCTGTCCCTTACCTCCTCTGACACGTCTGCTTTTTATCCTGTGACTTCGGATGAGCATCCTATCCTGCCTGCAGGTGAACCTCTCCCAGATTCAGGTCTTGGTTCTGAGTTTTGTTTTGTTTTTCTTTTCTTTCCCTTTCTGGAAAAACAACTGGACCCTGCAAATGTCTTTGACAAACCACAGATGTTCACGTTAAGACTGGAACAAAGAGATCCAGCTGGTGTGGCTCAGAGGTTGAGCGTCAACCTATGAACCAGGAGGTCACGATTAGATTCCCAGTCAGGGCACAGGCCCAGGTTTCAGGTTCGATCCCCAGTGAGGGGTGTGCAGGAGGCAGCCAATCGATAATTCTCTCTCATCATTGATGTTTCTGTCTCTCCCTCTCTTCCCTTTCCTCTCTGAAATCAATAAAAATACATGTTTTTAAAAAGACTGGAGCAGGCTGCAGGCTTCAATCCCCAGTGGGAGCTGTGCAGGAGGCAGCTGATCAATGATTCTCATCAATGTTTCTCTCTCCCTTCCTCTATGAAATCAATAAAAAATATATTGGAAAAAAAAAGACTGGAGCAAAGAGAACATGGCTGTAGCTCCTTTAAAACCCTGGCTAACTCATTGTCGCTAACTTGTACTCCTTCCAATGTTGTCTTGCTAAAGTAGCCTCTCTTTTTGAGTGCTTCTGTGTGAGGAATCGAGGAGTCCTCTTGACCATTCCCACTGAATCCTCCCAGTAGTTCCATGAGGGAAGGCAATACCATGATACCCAGTCACAGAAGAAGAAACGGGTGGAGACACTCAAACAGCCGCTCCAGATCCCATAGCCTGGCAGCTACCACCCCCCCCCCCCCCGCAACCTTTTCATTGGCCCCTTCACTTGCTTCCCAGAATATCCAGCCTCTAGTAGGAGCTTGGGGAGCAGTGACTTTACCGAAAATAGATGAAAAGAGAGAGATGATGGGGGAAAAAAAAACACGCAAACCTCTCGACAGAAAGTCGCAGACCTGGTTTTGAGCTCTGGTTCTCACTAACCAGCAAGGCCCTTGGCAAGACGCTTCTCTCCCTGGGCCTCAGCCTCTCAGACTGTTCACGACCTCCGTGACATGCGCTGCTCAGAGCTGTGAGCAGAAGTGACACTGCCCCAAAAGGGCCTCCCAGCAGTCATTCCCCGAGGAGACGAGAAGGAATGAGGCCTCCACAGCCTCAGGAGGAGCAGCCTCAGCTGCTGGACCACAGGGCCTGTCATGTCCGTTGCTGAGGGAAATTGCATTTCTTTTTTCTTTTTTTTAAATATGTGTTTATTGATTTCCGAGAGGAAGGCAGAGGAAGAGAAAGATAGAAACAACCATGATGAGAGAGAATCATTGATCAGCTGCCTCCTGCATGCCTGTGACTGGGGATCGAGCCCGCAACCCTGGCATGTGCCCTTGATCGGAATCGAACCCAGGACCCTTCAGTCTGAAGGCTGATGCTCTATCCACTGAGCCAAACCAGGTAGAGCGAAATTGCATTTCTGGCTGTTTTGTCTTGAGGGAGGGATGATGGTGCAATATAGGTAGATGAGGGGATGGGAAGAAGGGCTGGGAACCACCTGCTACCTGGTCTCCATTCTTCTGGCTGCCCCTTCTCTGCGCCTCTCCAAGTGCCTTGCCTCAGGCACTATCTACTCATTCATACTTCCCTGTGGAACAGCTGCCGCAATAGGCTTCTGATGCACATTAGGGTACTTGTGGATGCAACACTCTCCCGCTGGTCACATCTCCCTGGGCAGGTGGGGGGCGGGGGGTAGCGCTTGGTGGAAAGGATAGAGAAGGAGCATCCCTCAGGAAGCATTTAATATGGGAGCGTTGCCTAGGAAATGGAAGTATCACAGTGTGGACTGGGGAGGAGAGGGGTCGAGAGTGGTGTGGACTCTTAAGGCTGCAGTGGATTCCTTTAGAGGAGGGGGGTGGTTAGGGGAGGCCTGGAATTTATACCCACCTGGGTGGGTAGACTCCAACTGCCAGCCTAGGACAGGCCTATGGCGGCTCAGCCTCGGGGAGGGGGCATCGCTGATGGTGACTGGAAAGTGAATGTGAAGCTTCAGGAGGAAAAAAGGGTGACAAGCTAGTTCCTCGAGGAAGTGGCTCATGGCTAGGGGTGGTCCTGCACCTGAGTCCACAAGATTTTGAAGCTCTTCCATATACTCTCAGATGCCTAGTGTTTCTCTTTCTTTTTTTAAAAATATATTTTATTGATTTTTTACGGAGAGGAAGGGAGAGGGATAGAGAGTTAGAAACATCGATGAGAGAGAAACATCGATCAGCTGCCTCCTGCACACTCCCTACTGGGGATGTGCCCGCAACCAAGGCACATGCCCTTGACTGGAATCGAGCCTGGGACCCTTCAGTCCGCAGGCCGAGGCTCTATTCACTGAGACAAACCGGTTAGGGTTCTCTTTCTTCTTTTTTTTTACAGCAGGATTGTCTTTCTAATCCTCAGCTGATGATATGTTGTTTTTTATTATTATTTTTATTGATTTTTAGAGAGAGAGAGAGAAGGTAGAGAGACATATCGATGTCAGATAGAAACGTAAGTCGGTTGCCTCCCATTCGTGCCCCCACCAGGGATCAAACACGCAACTTAGGTGTCCTGACTGGGAATTGAACCTGACACTTCTGGAGCCGCCTGGCCAGGGTAGTGTGCTTGTGTGGAAGGGAGAAATGGGCAGAGCATCAGTGTGTGTGTGTCGTGGAGGCTGCGAGGCAGGACAGGGCTTCTCTCGGGAGCTCTGCTCATCAGCGCAGCCCAAGACCGTGTTCCCCTCTGGGTCTCCCGTTTCCCCAGCTGATGACATGCTCTTCACGAAAGGAAATAGTCTCTCAGCTGAGCTGGGATGCCCCAGTGCCTGGTGCCTTCCCGGTCGTGGGCATCATGGGAAGGACAAGAAAGGAGGCAGCTGCCCTTCCCGGGAGTGCCAGCCCACTCTGGAGGGCAAGTGCCCTCCTCCCAGCAGAAGCCTGCCAGCCTTCCCCGGGCATGGTTGTGGCATGGATGCTGTGAGAAAACCAAGGCCAGGCTGAGATTAGGTGGTGGCAAGAGGCTGGTGTCACCAGGGCCCTGGGGAAGCTGAGCTGTTTATTCACTGCCCCTCAGCTGCTGCCTGGGAGTGAGAGGGAGCGTAGTTGTCCCACCCTGCTGTGTACAGCTGCTGGGGACAGCCACAGAGCCGGCTGCTGCTTCAAGCTTGGCCGGAGGGGGCTGGGGCACAGGGGGGGGAGGTGGGGGTAGGGGGGAGGCATTGGCTGAGGTCCGGGGACAGGGCTGCCAAGCCTTCCTCTCCCCCAGGGCCTCCCTCAGTCAGCAGAGTCCCTGGGAGGTGGCTTTAGAAAACAGTCCCAAGAGGAGCTATAGGTGAGGGGGGCAGGAGGGAGCGTTCAGGGGGCAGGAAACAGCTGGGCTGCCGCTTCCCCAGAAAAGTTACTCATGGAGCGGATTTCAGGATGATGTGCGGGCTGTGGGCACCTTTCCTCTTTCCACGACTGGGGGGAAGGAGAGGGAGAGACAGAGCGAGAGGAAGAGGGAGGACACACCCCACCATGGCTCAGCCAGTCACCTCAGTCCCTACAGGGTCTCCGTGCTGGGTGGCGGGAGGGAGCGGGCCGCTGTTGCTTTCCCTGACCCCTGACCTCGGCTACTCCAAGGTTCTTAGTTCCCCCTCCCAATTCTCCTTTAAAAACCTGCCAGGGTGCCCTGCCTGGTTTGGCTCAGTGGATGGAGTGTCGGCCTACGGACTGAAGGGACACATGCCTGGGTTGCAGGCCTGACCCCCCAGGGGGGATGTGCAGGAGGCAGCCAATCAATGATTGTCTCTCATCATGGATGTTTCTATCTCTCTCTCTCCCTTCCTCTATGAAATCAGTGAAGATGTATCTTTTTTAAATGCCCAGGTTGAGGAGATTGGGATGGGAAAAGCAGGCAGAGTTTATGGTCCTTTGCTGCCCACGTGGCAATTTCTTCCCAGGAGGACCACTTACTCTGCTTCAGCTACATCCCGCCTGGAGTTAGAGGAGGCAGAGAAAAGACGGGGCAGGTGGCAACGCTGAGCCTCTTGAGCACAGGGGGCCTCTGAAGTCTTTTTCTTTATCACTGAGTTTTTCATTGAGGTCATCACAGATTCACAGGCAGTTTAAATAACAGTAACACAGGGAGACCCCTTGGGCGCTTTGCCCACTTTTCCCCTGTAATAAAGTTTTGCAAAACCACAGCACAACATCACAGCCAGGGTGTGGACTCCAGCACAATCCCCTGATCTTACTCCGAATCCCCACTTCACTGTGCTCGTGTGCGCCGTGCTGTGCACGTGCGTGGTCAGGTCTGTGCGATGCTGTCACCTGCACTGTCACATTCCGATTCTGAGCCATGACAGCACGGCGGCGAACAGGGCCCCTCCAGGTGCCCTTTAAAACCGCAGCCTCCTCACTCATCCCTGGTCCTGGGCAACCACTACTCTGCGCTTCATTCCTGAAGCTTTAGCTCAAAAATGTTATCTGGAAGAGACCCCACAGCACGTGGTTCTTTGGGTCGGGCTGTTCTCTCCGCATCGTGCCGCCCCCGGTGCCCTGAGCTGCGGCAGCTCTTCCCTGTGTTGGCGAGTCGGCACTCGTGGTGTCCGCCTGTCAGGACACTTAGCTGTTTCCACTTTGGGGCGATTACACATACGGCCGCGATGGCCATTCACGTCTAGGTTTTAATGTGAACGTCAAGGGGTCCGTTTATCCAGTGACAGCATCGCGCGGGCCCACAGTGGACTCTCGGCCCATGTCCCTCAGTGGTGACTGAGGACAGTCCGCTCTGGCACTTGTGTCGGGCTCGGGGTGAAGGAAGAGGAGAGAATGAATGGTGGGTGCCGGTGGTTACCTCCAACCACCAACCAAGCATCAAGGCACCGTCTGAAGAAGGGATTGATCAACAGACGCACAGTCATCATTGGCCCTAAGCAGTCGGGGTGACGGGTCAGCAGATTGTAGTGGAAACAGAAGGCAGGTCGGCGTTCAAGATCCAGGTGCGAGGGAAGGAGGGAAGGGACACGGCATGGCCGTGGGAAGTGACTCCCAGGGCCTCGTGGGAAGCCGGCCCGAGCCCTATCTCGCCTCCACCACTTCTTAGCTGTGTGTTCCGGGCAAGGCACTCACATCTCTGAGACGCCACTTCCTCATCTGTCAATGAAGATAAATCTCTTTCTCGGAAGAGTCCCAGGGAATCAAGAAAACGGAATATATAAAGTTTTTCCCTAGAAGGAAGCCCTGAATAAATGCATTTCCTTCCTCCCTCCCCGCCCTCCCCTCCCCCTGGGAGCGAGTCTGGTCTAAAGGAAGCCTCAGAGCCACAGGGTGGATTTGAGCGCAGGCAGGGAGGTAGGCCTCAGCCGTGGCGGGGTGGGATGCAGGCTGCCTCTCTGCAGCACGCGTGTCGCCTCAAAACACAGCGGGACCAGGCAAAGGGGCCTAGGAGACCCCGGTCCTGCCACACTTGGTTCTTCTGCATTCACGGGGAGCGTCTCCTGGCTTTCTTAGAGGCCTGAGATGGACAATGGGCATCCCTCTTTGCCACGGTTTTCGGGGTGTGCTGGGCAGGATACCTTCCCCTCCAAACACATGCAAACTGTCCACAAACCACCCCTCCCTTCACATTCTAAACCCCAAGGAGCCAAAGCTTGGTGCCTCCAACGCCTTCCAGAAACGGCCTGGCCCCAGCTCTGCCCTCTCCGCAGCCTCGCCTTCGGTCTGACAAAGATGTTTAACTTCCTGATCCTATCACGGGACTGTCTCCAGCTGTAGCCGCTGGAAAAGGAGAAAGAGAAACCCCCCTCTCCTTGTTCCCAAGAGTCGCCTCCCTTTGGGTCTCTCCTGTGGAGGAGAAGGGGATGCAGGCTCTTGACACCCAGTTCCCTGTTCTCGTCAGCTCATCCCGCCTCTGGCGCCTCCCAGGTCTGGGCTGGGGCCAGGGCTGGGGCTGGGAAGAGCCCTGGCCTTTGAAGCCAGTCGTCGGGAGGACAGGGGGCAGCAGGCCACCACCCTCCCAAATGCCTTGGCTTCTCACTCTGCCGGTTCTCTGTCCCGTGGCTCTTTGGGTGTCAGAGGGCTTGTTTCCTCCAGTGTGGGGGGGGGTGGGGGGTGGCTGTAGGGGAGATAAGAGAAGGAAGAGGGCGACAGAGTTCCCCTTGCCTGCGACCAGCCAGGAGCCTCCCACCCTGCTGAGGGCCCTGCAGGCCACAATCGAGGTCACAGAAAAAGTCCTGTTCTATTCTGTCCCACACGTCTTTGTGCCCATCATCACCTTTTTCACTGAATTTGTAGATACTCCCCCCTGCCAAACGTATACCTCCCAGAGTGATGTTTATTTTCTTTTATTGAAATTTTTTTTTATTGATTTAGAGAGAGAGAAACGTCTATCTGTTTGATTGATGCATGCATGTGCCCTGACCAAGGATCGAACTCACCACCTTGGCATATCAGGACGATGCTCCAGCCAACAGAGCTACCTGGCCAGGGCCCAAAATGGTCTTTAAAAACATGAATTAGATCATGTCACTGCTCTGCTTGACTCCTTCTACTGTCTTCCTGTTGCACAAGAATAAAATTCTCACAGTCCAGTTTCTGCTTATTTATCCAGCCCCGTCTCCGCCTCCTCCTCCTCTTGCTCTGGCTTTCTTTCCATTCCTGGCACTCATCTTTCTAACTGGCTAGTCCAGCCTCAGGGCCTTTGCACCTGCTGTTCCATTTT
>PVJC01008263.1:0-48988 GCA_004026665.1 Murina feae | reverse complement strand
GTTAATTTTAATATTTCGCTTTTATTAGTTTAGATAAAGTCAATATTGTTATCATGCTTTTAGGGATAGAAATATTAAAGAATATTATTTCTATTAGGGATAGAAAGTATATTTTGAAATGAACATGCTTATACTCTTTTGTTGTTATTGTTACCTATTGGTGGGAAATGTATATTTTGTTAAACAAATTGATGTTAAATAGTCTATCTTTAAACAGTTACTCCCAATTTAAAAATTATTACAAAATAAAGTTAATGAGTGTAATATTACTTAATATCTAAATTAGTATAAACATCACTTAAAATGTTAGAATATTAAACAATATATAATATGTAATTACAATATTTGTCTTTAAAAATATTTTAGTTAAAAGCAGTTCTATTTTGCACTTCACACTCTATTATATCTACCATAATAATTTAAGTGGGACAAAACAAAATAGTCTACATCCCCCTTGTTTCAAATTTAAATATCAGTAAAACTGAAAAGATCAGGAAATTTATTCTGAAAAGGAAAACATAGGAAATTTAGGTTCTCCTTTTCTTTTCTTTTTTTATTAGAAATTAGTCAAATTTCAGAGAGACAAGAATTTCTTTTGTGGATTTTTAAATAGAATAACTTTCCTTAACTCTTGAAAGATCATAAATAAAATTATGAAATGATGGCAAAGTCAGTTCACCAACTTATTTTGTCAATAATAGTTTGGACTGCTAGCAGGAGAAAGAGAATGGGGTACAGAAATATGTATAAGCCACTTGACTCTGTGAATCTTTGGCGTTCAGATTGGCTATGATTTTTACCTAACGTAGACTCTGCTTCATTTTGTTTTGGGCAGTTTGACATCTCCGATTTAGTGCGCTGCATGAGACTACAAAGACATGGGATGGTTCAGACAGAGGTGAGTCTTAATGTCTTCTAGTAAGCATTTTCATGAAGATTCTGATATTTTAAAAGTTCTAGTTAAATCATTTTTCTTTTGAGGGTTCCCACATTATTGCATAAATTCAAAGATTTATGGTAATGAGGGACTTTTAAAAAATAAATAAAGTATGAGGACTAATTCAGAGAAAAAAAGAAAAAGAAAAAGAAGCCCAGCCAGCATAGGTCTCTGGTTGAGCATCGACCTATGAACCAGGAGGTCATGGTTCAATTCTGGTCATGGCCCATGCCCGGGTTGTGGGTTTAATCCCCAGTGGGGGCATGCAAGAGGCAGTTGATCAATAATTCTCTCTCATCGTTGATGTTTCTATCTCCCTCTCCCTTCCTCTCTCAAATCAATAAAAATATTTTTTTTAAAAAAAGAAGATATTTCTAGGCTATCTTTTTTTCAAATATTGCCTTTTAATTTTAAAAATGAAGAAATGCAGTATCTGCCCTGAATAGATTACAAAGCGTGGGGTGACATATTAGGGGCAGACATGAGGGAGAGGTACAAAATAGCTCGTAGTTAGTGCCATTCCTTCCCCATATCCAACCAAAAAGGTAGAAGGCAACATTCTTGCTGCAGAAATTCCCCAGAGGGAACTGATTCAGCAGCACCCACGAGAAGGCAGGGAGGCAGGCTGGGTTGCTTACCTTGGATGAGGCACGCTTAGGGACAGTGAACGGGCGGGTCTATCTGTCCTCTCTTTATAGCGTTTTCATTTCACTCACCTGAAATCAGAGCAGTTTCTCGCCCACTGACCTTCAGAGGGTCAGCATTGCTTAGAGTGTCTGCTCTGAGTAGCTCCTCTCTCCTTTTTGTTTGCATTGGAGGGAGGGATGTGGAAGCTATTTTCACATTTCTGTGAATTCACATCTCTCTGCCTCTTTAAGTATAGAGAAGTTTACTATCCTTAAAATTAGAATTTGTCTACTTTTCTTTTATATACCTTTTAATTCAGATTAAATGTAAATATGAAGCTCCTTCACAGTCACAGTTTTCAGGTAAAGAAAACGTATTGACCTGTATAAGCAGGTCTTAGACCCGGGAAGTTCACTGGTTCGGCAGATGTCGATTGTGTGCCTCCTGTGTACCCACACTCCTCTAGGTGCCTGGAGCACATCAGTGAATAAGACGAAGACCCTGCTGGAATAACAGAGACCTTCCAGTGGGAGGGTGATGAGGAAGGCGGATGGAGACACACTGAATAAGAAAATGTTGAAGTGTTAGGTGCTTTAGAGGGAAAGCAGGTAGCGAAGGGTAAAGAGGATGAGTGGTGGCGTATTGAGGTGCCATTTCAAACAGGTGGCACCACTGAGAATAACACTCGAGCACAAATTTGGAGAAGGTGAAGGAGGGGGTCATGTCGATACTTGCGAGTAGAAGCCTTTCAGGCAGACAGCCACCTGCATGGAAGGCCAAGGTGCGAGTGGGTCTTGTGTGTTTAAGGAAGGTCCCGGCCAGTGGCTGAGGTGGAGGGAGGAGGGGCGGGCGAGAGGGGAGACGACAGAGCCGGGCCTTAAGCTTTGCTCTGAGGGAAATGGAGCCATGGCAGGGTTCTCAGTACGGAGTGACATGATCTGACTCACTTTTTAAAGGATCACTCTGGCTGCTGTGTTAAAACAAGACCCAATTTGGGGAGGAGGATGCAAGGTTAGAAGCAGAAGGTCAGGTAGGTAGCAAGCAGTGGCGGCACTGCTAGTGGGTGTGGATATAAGGAGAAGAGAAGTGGGTTTGCTGCTCTGGCTGGTGTGAGTCAGTTTGTTGGGCGTCATTTCGTGCACCAAAAGGTTGTCGGTTCAATTCCCAGTCAGGGCACAACCCAAGTTGCAGGTTTGATCCCTGGTAGGGGGCATGCAGAAGGCGGTTAATCGATGGTTCTTTCTGTCTCCCCTTCTTTCCCTTCCTCTCTCTAAAGATCAATTTTTAAAAAAGTATTTTTTTTTTTTAAGAGAAGTGGTTTTGCTAATGGATTGTTTGGTGTGTGAGAGAAGATTAAGGATGAATGTGTGGAAAACATAGGCAAGTTGAAAGACAGATGAGCAAAAAGTAAAAAAAGGTTTGCCTTTATTCCTACTCTTCAGAGTTGTTAATGTTTTTAGCAACACTCATATTCTTCAGTCACAGGTGTGCATACTCACACACACACACCTGTTTTCACTGTGACTCAGCTGTTTATTGTTTTATACTTTCCATTTAGTATATTGTGAATGGTTCAGCTTATTTTCAGACACATTAATTCCTTGTCAAATAAGAAAACTCAAACCCCTGCACCATCAGCTTAATAGAGAATAATTTCACCAAAAAATGTTAATATTCAGAAAACATTGGTTTCCATATTCTTCTGTTCCAAATATTTAAAGAAAGGCATTTTGTGTAGCTTCCTTGGTATTAGTTTCTTGACATTTCAAAACATCAGGATGAATTCAATAAATCTAGAAGAAATTTTGAAGGAAGTTTTTTGGTGTGTGTGTGTGTGTGTATGTGTGTGTGTGTGTTTGTTTGGGTTTTTGTTTTGTTTTGGTTTTTTTTGTTTTTTTTTTCATTACAAAAGCAAATCACAAAATAATGGAAGTGGCCCACCATCGGAGACAGCTCCCGTCAGCACTCGAGACACTCCTGTCTCCGCCCCCACCCCACCCCACCCCACCACAAGGCTCTTTCCTTTGCATTTTATCAACCTGACTTCTGTTTCTCATTATTTTTATGACACTGCACAATTCTACATCCTTCTTCTCACATTAAATATTTTCTATATTTTCAAAATTACTCAAACTTCAAATAGCGGTGAAGCTGTATTTATAAAACATTCACAGTGTGCATCTAAAGTCTCTCTCTCTCCCCCGACCCTCATAGGATCAATATATTTTCTGCTACCAAGTCATCCTTTACGTCCTGACACGGCTTCAAGCTGAAGAAGAACAAAAAGAGCAGCCGCAGCCTCTGAAATGACCCGAAAAGAGCAGCCTTCTGGGTGCCTTCCCGGTTCTCGCCTTAACTCCCAGCAAACGCTGCTGTTGTCCATTAAAACGGAGACCAAGACCACGGGCGGCAAGTCCACACCACAGCATGCTGCCCGTTCTCCTCCACCTTCAAAAGGCTTTCTTCGTAACACTAAACAATGTTGAAATGCTGTATTTTTTACAGCTGCTTTAACCCATGATAATTATTTTTTTAAATTTTAACACTAACTGGATAATGCAGCTCTGAGGGACCATTGAGGCAGCATTTGATTATGGCGGGCCTCATTACCAGGATATATTGTCTTATTGTTAATGTACCAATCTTGTTTATATAAAAGTTCTTTCCCAGTATTTTAATAAAGTAGTGATTTTATAGGGGATACTTAAAACCAGTATTTAAGCTTTAAATGGCAATAGTGTTGGCATAGAAAAAGTAGCAAATGTTTACTGTATCAATGTCTAATGTTTACTATATAGAATTTACTGTAATATATTTATATACTTTTTCATGAAAAGTGGAGTGAGCAGATATGTTTGTAACTGCATCTCCTCTTTGTTATGCATCATCTCACTTTGTAAATAAAAATACACCTTAAAACATGAACAAGTGTGTGCAAATTAAACATCTTCAGTGTGTGTGGAAGTGGAGGGGGGTTTTTTTTTTTTAACAATACCCAGGCCCCTGAGAAGGCAAGGCCTTCTGGACCCCAGATTTCCATCTCCCCATTTGGGCCTGTGGTTTCAGCCACAGGGTGCTGTCAGGAAGCTGGTGGATCTTCAGCAAAGTCTGCCGTGAGGGGCAGGTGCTGACTGACAGGAGCTGAGAAATTCGGTCTTCCTTCCTGTTGCCTCCATGTGGGTGGTGCCGGCTGATGGAGCCTAAATCAGAATATTTTCAAGTTCTAGTTGTGGAAAAGCTCAGAATATCTCAGATGACAAGGAGTCATGAAAGATGACACTGTCACAGACCTGGGAGATTTATCAGTGAACACTACCTCAGGAGTGGCTTCAAATCTGCCAAAAGACACTACCTTAAGGACAGTTTTTATAATGTGGGTTATAGCTGAAGGTTTCGTGTTAAAGGTTTCTATGGCTTTAAAAGATATTTGGAGCCCTGACCGGTGTGGCTCGATTGGTTGGGTGTGTCATCCCTTTGCTGGTTCTATTCCCAATCAGGGCACATGCCTGGGTTTGGGGCTCACTCTGGTAGGGGTGTGCAGGAAGCAGTCAATCCAAGTTTCTCTCATCGATGTTTAGAGAACTCTCCTTCTCCCTTCCTGTCTAAAAGTCGATTTTAAAAATCTTAAAAAAAAAATACTTGGAAACCATTTTGAGTGAGTTGGAGTCCTGAGGCCTTGTTTTCCTGTCACAAGCACAGGCAACGCGGCCAGCAGAGCAGGAGCCAGTACAGCTGGAGGTGATTAGTCACCATCTGCAGTCGGCAGAGATGGGAGAAGGGAAAGCTGAAGCAAGGTCCTTCTTCTGCAAAGAATGCGGCTACGAAATGGAAACTGGGAGGCAAATGCAAACCTCAGATTATAGCCCCTGGAAACTCCCTCCGAGTAAACATGTCTCCACCCTCTAGGCCCTGGTCCATTGTCACAAAATGGGACTGGCCTTGCTTGGGCCACGCTGGTTCCAAAGCATGGCGAGGCCACGAGTGAATAAATACAGCTGGGCTCTTCACCCCCATAGATAACTGAGTATTATAATATATACACTCCAACGAAGGGCTCCATCATTTCTAGTCTAACAGTTCCGAGCAGGAGAAGAGCTCAGCAGGGCGGCTCTCCTACCTACAATTTCCAGGAACCAGAAGGACAGAGATTCTGTAATCCATATGTAGCTTCCAAGGTCATCCTGGGGATCCTCTCCATCCTCCAGCCGGAAAGGGGAAAGCGTGTGGAAGGCCCCCCGGGGGAGGATTATATGAGTTGGGCAGGCCTGGAAGCTGAGCATATGACTAACACTCACTCACAAGCAAGAACTGGTCACACTGTGCCCCTCGCACATGCAAGCTGGGGGAGGGGGGAGGTGAATGGGGCCACCAGGTGTTTCCCTGTGACAGGCCACTCTGTGCTGTAGAAGAGGAAACAAATTGTGATGGAATAATTTGTAAAACTTAACTAAGTGCTATTTTCTAAAAGAATAGTATCTTAGTATAGTCCTGAGCACTACAGGATTAGAAACATTTTGTCTCCAAATCAAAACTTTGGTAGGTGTCATTAGTAGGAATATTTATAAATTAAGACTTGGAGAGAAATGGCTATTGAGAAAAAAATCAGGTGTTTACATCTGTAGTTTCTCATACCCTGCTAGATCCCTTGGGCTTTTTTTTGTTTTAAATCCTCGCCCGAAGATATGTTTTTCATTTGATTTGAAAGAAAGGGAGAAAGAAAACATCGATATGAGAAATATTGATTGGTTGTCTCCCTCATTCACACCAACCAGTGACCAAACCTATAACCTAGGCATGTGCCCTGACCAGGAATTGAGCCCACAAAATCACTTGGTCTGGCCCTGCCAAGGCATTAGGGGTGAGTTAAATGTTTGACCAAATATCGCAGGCTAACTTTAAATTGATAATTTGTATGGCCTTCGAATGATGTGATAAACATCCAAATGCCCGTTGGCAGAGAAAAGGTTCCCCAGGAACAGGAACCCTCCTGCCTGGTTACTGCTGCTTGCCCTGTGCCAGTGCACAACTCAGATCGGCTTCTCAACCTTTCCCATTTGTAAGAGGGTAAATGGGAAACCCCGCTCCCCCCCCCACCACCACCACCACCACCACCTCCCCCTACCCCCGTATCAGGCAGCTCTGGAGAATTAACAGCCCTGGCAAAGATCTGTGGAGTTCTTTTCCATGTAAATACACCGATGACACCCCATGGGGCTCTTTCTGTGCCACCACAAAGGTGTGCTCAATTGTTGTGAAACTACCGTAATAATTATGGGCATTATATTAACCCACGAGTTCTTGGGAATACTTACAAAATAAAATTGTAAAGATTTATCTCAGACAGTACACTTTCTTACACATTCAAAACTTACAAATGAGAATAGACAGGGGGGAAAAACGGAACCAAATGGAATCCTGACAAGAAAAAACAGACCTAATTATATAGGAAGTTAGGTGATAAAGGAGGCATTTCAAATCAATAAAGAAAAGATGAATGAGTCAATATGTGATATTGGGACAATTAATCATGAAGAGATAACATCCTTAATACACCATACAGAAAGATAAATTCAAAATGGGATAAAATATGTACATGTTTAGTTTTTCATAAAATCAAGATAAAAGCATATGGGAAATATTTTTAATGTAAGAATAGAGGAGGAGGGTGGGTTTTACAATGCCAGGCAGCACACACAGCAGCTAGCAAACACCCAAAATGAACTCCCTGAAAAGGGGCCAAATACATTCTCAACAAGGAATCCTTTCACAATTCACAATCACATAAAAATATAAATTTCCAACACTGGGCAGAGATCAAGGTCAAAAACATCTTAAATGACTAATACTGCTTAATATGTAAAAAATATAAAACTGTACAGCAAAAGGCATTACAAAAGAGCAAAAGATAAACGAGCAGGTAACATGCTGACAAAACAGGACAAAGGGTCACGCTCCATAATGTGTTAAAACTTACCAATCAAAAAGGAAATAGAGCAGCAGGCAAAGGACATGAGTAGGCAAGTGGTCATGAAAAAATACTTTACTCATAATTGATTACATGCGACTTTAAATGAGATGCTTTCACAAATCCAAATTGATCATCCTTCAGCTGGGGCGATGGGAACCCAGGCCCTCGCGGGCACCGCTGCGCACCCAGCACTGCCGGCGGGCAGAGTCCAATGTTTTCCTGTGCGATTGGTCTGGCAATTCCCAGTCGTAGAAAGTGACCCTACAGACATGCCCCCAGAAGGGCACACAGGCAGGTGTAGCAGCATCGAATGCGAGTGAGTTGAAAGCTAAATGCCCGTGAATGAGGAACAGTTAAATCAGTCAGTCCTTCCTTCCGTGCAGTGAAATGCTTCTACGAGGCCATTGTTCTCACGTGAGGCAGGTCAACACAGACCGACGTGTGAAGATGCTCCGTAATACGTCATTAAGTGACTTATTAGACAGTGTACGTGGGAAAAGCCCAGTATTTCTAAAGTGATATAATGTGTAAACAAAAATTAGAAGGATAGACCTGTATCTATCACTGGAGAGTGGAAATATGGGACTTCCACCTTTTAACCTCAAGTGTTCATTAACTTTCCTCTAAATCTGTATTACATTTAGAATCCAAAAAGACTCTAAGCCCTCAAGACTTAGCAATCATTTGAGAAAAGACCCCATGTTTTCTGAGACCTGTATTGCTTCCTCCCGGGGCTCCAAAGACCCTTCCCAAAGCCAGGAGGGTTCAGACTGTCCTTGCCCTAAACAGGAGATGGCATCTCTCCACAGAGTCCCTCTTCTCCTGGGATTAAAAGCCACAGGGAGAGCGACTGCACGTAACGATGGGAAGACAAGAACACAGCCACTAGTAAATACGTTGTGTGAACCCCAAAGGACTCCCTGAAATAGGCAGAATACATTTGCAAAAAGGGGTCCTGGGAAAATTTACAACCCACACAAAAACATAGCTATGGCCTTGCCAATGAGATGCACGCATCAGCCCTGCACTCGCTTTACTGAGGGCGGAGGTAGCCAGCGTCCAGGCGGGCCAGCGAGCCCCTACTGTGCACATGAGGAGATGGGGCCCATGGGCTGGAGAGCCACGGGGGAATCCATCAGCTCTGATGTCCCAGGAGTTACAGCGATTTCTTCATTCACCTCCAAGAAAGCCCCGGTCTCCTGGGGGGAGGTGGTGCTCTTGTGGCGGCAGCCTTCTGCACAGCCCAGGGTCTTTTTTCTCTGTTTATTCTTCCGTATCCTCTTGTACAGCTTATATGCTAGATGTGAAAACACACAGTAATTTAAAAAATCACGTTAGTAAGGATTATAACTTGGTGACCTTGAGAATTTGTTTGAGGTCATATATGTATAGCATGCAGGAAGCAATGAAACAAAACAGTTTAGTGTGTCGAAATGGCAACTGTCTGGAATGGACCATTTGTGAAAGAGGCTTAGCCATCAGCTCACCGATGGCTCATCCATTTATTCTGTCAGTCCGTCAGCAACTCCCATGGAGCTGGGAATCCCATGTTCCTTCCCCCTCGGTCTCACCAGGAGAAGGACTTCAAGCTTGAGTCAAAGTCCAGGTGTATCTTAGGATTTCTCTTATCTTGTTGAAACCCCCAGTATTCCTTATATTGATTGTTATATCAGTAATCAGTATATAATCAGCTGTATCAGTAATCACTGAGACTTACTCAGTGCCTGTTCCTTGACAATAATAAAAATGGGCCATGGCCCAAGATTAAAACACATATGTGTGTGTTCATATCTACCCATCTATATATTTTTTTTAATTTACCTTATGAGTCTAAATAGTGACTGATTCCAAAATGACATGTATTTGACTGTATGAATAGATAGCAAACAAGGTGGGGCAAGAGTAGTAATCAGTACGTGAACCACAGAGTTTGTTCTCATTTGTTATTTATTAACTAGAGGCCTCCTGCACGAAAAGTCGTGCAAGAGTCGGCCTTCCTTCCCCCAGCTACTGGCACCGGCTTCCCTCCAGCACCCGGGACTCTGGCTGGCTTCCCTCTGGCTCTGGCTTCATTAGAAAGGAAGTCTGGAATGATGCCCAGAAGATGTCCAGTCTAATTAGCATATTATCCTTTTATTATTATAGATTGTATTATTTTCCATACGAACTGTAAACCTATTTTTACCCCACCCTGTACACACACACACACACACAATTTCAATACTTGTGTACATATTATATTTGAAGAATATGTCACAGCCATTCAGCACAATTCTTTGCCACAAGAGCACTGTGAAATAACTTGACATTTGCCTCTTGTCTGTTTTAAAATAAATGATTGCTGGAGAACCAAGATGGCAGCATGAGGTATATACCTAAATGCGCAGCCTCCACAACTACATTATAAAAATACAACTATAAAGATAAACGGCCATCCTCCAGGACCAAGGGAGGTGGAGCTTTACAGCTAGAAGGCAACAGAAGGAGACTGAGTAGAAGTTCCTGGCGCCAAAACTGAAAGGTACAGATATGCGGGAAATGGAGGCGGCGCGGGCAAAAGGGGGCAGCAGCACCTGGGTCCACTGCTTGGAAGGAGATTATAAACTCTGGGGTTGCACTGAATGCGATGCGGGCTGTCAGACAACGGGGCAGAAGACGAGTGGCGTTCTAGCAGAGCTGTTCACAGCGATCACTGATGCGGAGACTCGGGGACTCAGGGGCATGGAACCAGGAGAAGCCACGGAGTCAGCAGAGGGGCAGCCATCATGGGTTGCTCCACCCCGGTGATTCTGAGACCCCGCCCCACTCAACTTACAACCCCGCCCAAGCTATGCGCCTGCCTGCCTGCAGCCTAACCTAAAGGACTGCAGCTGGGACAGAACTCTAAAAGTTCCAAACCCCAAACAATGAGGAGAAAGGCCTGGAGATCATTTCCTCCCAGTGATACTTCCCAGTGATAACTACAACAAAACTGTGCACCCAGCCTTCAAAGGCGTACAACAAAAGTGTCCACCCCAGGTGACTGGGGAGGCTGAGCCACTGGACCCTATAGGACACCTTGCACAGAAAGCCACTCTTATCAACGCAGGGAAGCAGCCTAAATGCGGAGACAAAGAAATAGGTCACAAATGACAGAAACGGAGGAAAGAAAACTACTGGATATAGAGTTCAGAACTATGCTTTTAAGGTTTTTCAAGAATTTTCTAGAATACATCAATAAACTTAGTAATATTATACAGAAATCCAACAGCAGACTAGAGGTTTGCAATAATCAAGTCAAAGATTTGAAACATGAAAAAGCAAAAAGCACCCAACTGGAAGAGAAAAAAGAAAAAAGAATCCAGAAGTGTGAAGATAGTGTAAGGAGCATCTGGGACAACTTTAAGCATACCAACATCAGAATTATAGGGGTACCAGAAGAAGGGAGAGAGCAAGAGATTGAAAACCTATTTGAAGAAATAATGACGGAAAACTTCCCCTACCTGGTAAAAGAAATAGACTTACAAGTCCAAGAAGCGCAGGGGAACCCAAACAAAAGGAATCCAAGGAGGACCACACTAAGACACATCATAATTAAAATGCCAAGGGCAAAAGACAAAGAGAGAATATTAAAAGCAGCAAGAGAAAAACAGTTAGTTACCTACAAGGGAGTACCCATACGACTGTCAGCTGATTTCTTAACAGAAACCATGCAGGCAAGAAGGGAGTGGCAAGAAATATTCAAAGTGATGAATAGCAAGAACCTACAACCAAGATTACTCTACCCAGCAAGGCTATCATGTAAAATTGATGGTCAGATAAAGAGCTTCACAGACAAGAAAAAGCTAAAGGAGTAAGAAGAAGAAGAAGAAGAAGAAGAAGAAGAAGAAGAAGAAGAAGAAGAAGAAGAAGAAGAAGAAGAAGAAGAAGAAGAAGGAGGAGAAGAAGAAGAAGAAGAAGAGGAAGAAGAAAAAGTATGAACAACAAAGTGACAACAAATACATATCTATCAATAAGTGAATATATCAAGTCAATAGAAATATCTGATTAACAAAATAAACTGGTGAATAGAATAGAAGTAAGGGCATAGAAAGGGAATGGACTGACAATTCTTAGGGGGAAGGGGGCATGAAGGGTATGGGAAGAGACTGGACAAAAATCTTACATCTATGGATGAAGACAGTGGTGGGGGTAAGGGCACAGGGTTGGGGGGGGCAACCAGGTGGAGGGGAGCTATGGGGGTTAAAAAAAAGGGACATCTGTAATAATCTGAACAATAAAGATTTAATTAAAAAATAAAAATTAAAAATAAAATAAATGATTGCTCCTGGAGACTGGTCAATCTTGAAATGTAAGTTCTGATAGTGCACTGTTTTTTTGTGTGTGAAGCATACTTGTTTATCTTTGTCAGCTCGTTTTCCCATTGTTTTTTATAGTTTTCTGTGAAACTTTCACTTTGTGACAAAGGATCTCATTTGTGTGCTTTATTTGCCCCCAAAAAATGTCAGGCTAAACTGTATCATGAGGACAGCCCATGCATGTTTGGACTGAAAAGGGAGTTGGTAAGTTGGGTCAACAATTTTCAGTCAAGTGTACACAACAGGGCTCTTACCCACCTGCAACAATGAGAAATCCATCCAACACCTGGAAGAATCCATAGCACAAGGGGAAGCTAATCATCTGGACCAACTGCTGGGCAGTGAAAGAGAGCTGCAGCATGGTGAGGCACATCTGAATATTCTGGGCTCCAGTTTCTAAGGAAATTGTCCTGCACCTAGAATGAACATTTTTTTTTTCAAGAGTTATATAATAGCAATAAGGACTATTCTTAAATGTTCTCTTACAAATACCAATAAATGTAAGCAGTGGGCTTAGGCCCCTGAAAATGTTTACTTGTTCAATAATTACTTGCTGAGTGCCTACTCTGTAGGTGGTCTCCTGAGAGGCAGTTGGGAGGAGGGCCCTATGAACCCCACCCTAGGAATCTGCTTGAAAAGTCAAGCTATATACACGGGAAAATTCAGTACCACCACCAGACAAAGCAGGGAGATGCTGTAACATTTAGAAAAGGGTTAGAGTGGGTAGAGAAGGGTTCACAGAGGAAGTGGGATTAAAGGATGGGTAGAGGGGAGAGGCATTTACTGTGGGACAATGACTGACATTAAAGTTCCAGGGACAGGTGTGAGTTTGCCTACCAGGAGGCACTGCGCGTGCTGTAAGCCAATCTGTGAAGAGCAGAGGCTCAGGGATGAGAAGGGAAAGATGAGTCACAGATAGGAACAGTAGAAACTAAACAACACTTGCAGTAAACACAAAGACCTTTTCCACTTTCGTATATGTTGTTGGTTTTCTAATTGCAAAAAAGAAAATAAACCTCACTTGGAAAAGAAAAAGCAGGAGGAAGGAAAAAGAAGACATAGGCAGGATCTTGAGGGCTGGAGTGAGCAGGTTCCTCTGTCTCCAGGTTATAAAGGGAGTCGTCAGGTTTTTACGGATGGAGGAGAGGAGGGGTGTTCAGGAGGTAAACTGGACTGGAATGTGGGTGTGGGATGTGGGAGTGAAAATGTCATCACTTGTCACAGGACAAGTTCTGTGGCTTATTTTATATATACCAGTAGTGACCCCATTGCTTGCTGCGCTTTCTTCAGACTACCCTACCCTCATACACCTCAGCTACAAGCTGGACCTCACACCTGGGCCATTCACGGGCACATGCGGTATCTCAGTCCTGATCTTTCTGAAGCCATCAGGTGGGGAAAATGAGATTGTTGACTACACTTTCTCTCCAGATCCAATTAGGTTTCAACCACTGCGCAGCCCCTGTCCCTAACTGTGGAAGCAAACCCAGGTCCAAGTCCTAACTCTACCACTCTGGCTCAATGAACTTGGTCAAGTTGCTTAATTTTTCCAAAGGGTTTGCTCATCCACAAATTACTGATGATATCTCTGAGGCTTTGTAGCAAGTAAATGAGATACTCGTGGTGGAGCCGCACCCTGTACTTTGCACAATCCTAAATGTTCCCAAGTGAACTGGAATCAGCAGGAGGCCAACGACCTTTTTCCCCAAACTCCACCTTTGGAGTTCTACTGCATAGGTTACTTTTCTTCAAAAATTCTCTTCTGATTTTAAAAGAATTGAGAATTACATACTCAATGAAAAACATAAAAAATATACCAAAAATGTTAAGCAATTTAAAATTAGTCTTAATCTCACTACTCAAAATAAACACTAATTAACATTTGGTATATTTCTTCCAGTATTTTTTTTGTGTGCATAAAATTCTTTTTCTTCCTTCTATATGATGAGGCTCAAAATGCAACTGTTTTCCTGTCTTTTTTAACTCAAATTTATCTCTTAAGCATTTTCAAAAGAATTAAAATTGATACATCATATTCCATCACATAGCCACATCATGAAATAAATCTCTGTATTGTTAGATATTTAAATGTTTCTATTTTTTATATTTATAAATAACACTGAAATTAGCATCTTTGCATAGCAATATTTGTGCATTTACCTGATAGCTTCAGGATAGAATTCCACAGGTAAAACCACTGCTAGTTATAAATATGTATAAGGCTATTGATGTGACTTGCCTTTTAGATAGTTTATGCCAATTTATGTTATCCCCAACAGTGTATAATAATACTCATTTCATCTAGTCCAATAACATGGAATATTATCATTTTTAATATTTCACAGCATTTATAGATTATATTCCCCAATTTGTAATGATAATATTTAAGATAAATTTCTATTTTATTTCTCAAGTTGGCCCTTTCTCTTCTTGTCCCTCATAAGTAGCACTTTTTTGAAAATTGGCGCAAACAAGGCGTATGTGCTTAATTTCTGGAAATTGCTCATCGCCCGGAATGATCTCTGTATTTACTGAAACCATCTCATCCCTCCTATTTAACCACTAGAATGTGAAGAGCAAGGTGTCCAGATTACAAATGGTATCAACACCCAAATCCGAATGTCACAGATTATAATGTCCATCAATCTGGCCTTTGCTTTCATTTACATAATGAATCACTGTGAACTTTTCACCCTCTGTATGATGAGCTGTCCTGTTCCATCCACCTTGTAAGTCAAAACTCTCTGAGTTTCCAGACTCAGCCAGACAGCAAAGGCTATGTGTTCAATTCATTTTCTCAACAAAGCTTATGGATAGTTTAACTGTACCTCTGCCAAGAGTGGTGGGTAAGAAGTGCCAGCAGAAAGCCCGCGGCATGGCCAATCAAAGGAAAGATGCAACTGATGGTCAGTAGGGTGATGTCTGGATTCCAAGATTCTCTCGACAGCACCACACCAGCAACTGTGACCACCAAGAGGAGGACCCCACCAACAATGGCCCCAATCTAAAGCAAACCAATAAAATAAGTACATAAACATTATGGTCTTTAGGTTCTACGATGCAAAGTCCATCACTGCTCTAAGAAACTTGGAACTCACAAGTTTTAGAACAAAAAGAGGACTTTGAGACCACCAGATACATCATTCAACAGAGAATAAACCTGCGGCCCCAAGTGGTCATGTGACATGGCTAAGCTAGACATTGGTAAGGCTCAACAGGAATCTCAGTCTGCTTGTGTTATGAACTGTATCTTCTCCCTCTACGTGGAGGATTTGGTCAGGAAGATTGGGAGGTCGTTTTCATGGACAGGACATATTTGTGAAATAAGTGAAACCTGACAATGAGCGTCCAACACCCATACACACACTTCTTAGATACCTCGCTGGTACCCTCTTATCTGAGATCCTTCCCACCTGACCATCCCCCACTCTCTTCCCAACATCCCTTCACCCACCAGAGGCTTCTTACTGCTTTGGTCCCTGCCCTTCTCTCGAGAACTCCAAGTGAAATGTACCCATTCTTCATGAGACAATCTGAGCAATTAATGTAATATGAGAGGTACTAACAAATACTTCTACCCTCTCCCAAATGAATGCTGTCTCTTTTGTTGTTTATCAGAAACAAAACAGAACATTTTCCAGTTTTAGATCAGATAGGAAAGAAGCAAAGAGCTAGAATATTTGGGAAAGATCAGGATCTTGGCAAGCTCCCATTCATACCATGTTGACAGCAAACTATGCACCTAGTTACAGCATCAACCTTGATGTGCAACGATTCAGGGTGTAGAAGAAGGTAGCCACGGGTAACCAAATCAAAACAAAAACAACTCAGTGTGCCATAGATGTGTCCGGGGGTTACCTTTACTGCCAAACACAGGGACAGACGGGGCCTCACCACCCAGGAAGATGGTAGAACACACTAAGAAGGCCTTCGACTATAAAAATCCCCCTGCATCTTTCTACCAAAAAGGGGATTGAAAGTTTAAAATTCACAGAAAGCAATTTGTTTAGAAAATGAATCAGATCTTAAAAGAGGATGAAGAACAGTGCTCTCTTCGGCAGCACATATAACAAAATTGGGACGATACAGAGAAAATTGGCATGACCCCTGGGCCAGGATGACATGCAGATTCATGAAGTGCCCCATATTTGTTTTAAATAAGTAAGTAAATGAGTAAATAAATAAATAAAACAGTGATTTATATTTTTTTTAAAAAAAGAGGATGGAGAACAGATTGAAAATATACCAAAATAATGATGAAATTTTCTCAGTCTTTTTTTTAATGAAGGCACTCTAGGATATTTATGATATTACTAAAAATTTGCTGCCACAAATCCAACGGAATAGGCAAAGGAAAGGGGTTTTAAATCTGACCTTTACAGAAATGAAACTGACCTACAGAAAATATATCTCATTTCCCCACGGTCACTGACAGATCTGGAAGCACCAAAATTGTGACTTTCTTTGTTAGAAAATAATCAAGTGAGTGAGAGGTTCCAATAATCATATTTTCTTCTCTTGTTTTATAAACAACACTAGGGGCCCAGTGCATAAAAATTTGTGCACTCGGGGAGGTCCCTCAGCCTGGCCTGTGCCTTCCTGCAGTATGAGACACCTCGGGGGATTCCAATTGCTGGCATGCTTGTCCATCCTGGGTGAGGGGCTGATGGCCATTTCAAGCTGCCCACAGCCCCTTCAGGGTTTGGGTCCCTACTGGGGTGCTTGGCTGGAAGCAGGTATCTGGGATTTATTTAACTTCTACAATTGAAACTTTGTTGCCTTGGTCCCCTGCTTGAAGCCTGGGTTGCCCCTGGCAACACAAGGTCCCAGCCCAGCAGGTATCTGGGGTTTATCTATCTTCTGTAATTGAAACTTTGTAGCCTTGAGTAGAGCTCAGGGCCTGCAGTGCCCTGGCTTCCTCCATTGCCCGGGGCAACTCCAGCTCCATGGCCGCCGCCATCTTAGTTGAGTTAATTTGCATATTTGTTCCTGATTGGTGGGCGTGGATTGGTGGGCATGGCTTGTGGGTGTAATGGAATGAGGGTCAATTTACATATTACTCTTTTATTAGATTAGATTATAACTATAAACTGCCTCGTTAGACATTTTCTCCTACCAAAATAACCATGTCACTCCTGTATGCACCATGGAAGCTTCCCCACTTTCCCATATTCCTCGTCTCATTGGAGGGATGATGGCAGTGGTTTGGTTTTGGGCCAAACCGGGAAAGCAGCATCCATTTGTGCAGGCAAATGGAGTGACCATGTTCTGTCAGGTAGAGCCAAATGGCAAGCGCTTAAACTGAACCAAACTGTAAACCTTCAACTGAAATGAACTCAGACATATTTGCTGAACCTCTCGTTAGCCCCCAATGTTTATTTCTTTATAAATGTAAAATATAACTACAACACTTTTAAATTCTTCATGAAATTAGCACATATAATTCTCTGTCTCTAAAACAATACATAGCCCTGGCTGGTTTGGCTCAGTGGATAGAGTGTCGGCCTATGGATTGAAGGGTCCTGGATTCGATTCTGGTCAAGGGCACATGCCCAGGTTGTGGGCTCAATCCCTGGGTGGGGGCGGGGGGCGTGTGCAGGAGGCAGCCGATCCTCTCTCATCATTGATGTATCTCTCTCTCCCCCTCTCCCTTCCTCTCTGAAATCAATATATATATTGATATTTAGTGTATATATATGTGTGTGTGTGTGTGTGTATGTATACACACACATACTAAAAATAAGCATCTATAAAAATAAATAAATAAACAATACGTAACTGGGAAATCAGAAAGCACCCCAGGAGAGTAGCACCCTTGTTGAGAATATCTCCTGTCCAGCTAGTTATTTTCACAAGCCATTTAACAGGGACATGTGCTTGGTTCTCCCGCAAACACAAGAGGGCCTGGAAGGCCATGAGGAGGCAGGAGTTGCAGTTATCACTCTTCCATGGCCAGGCTCCTCCACATGCTCTGGATGATCCATGTCACTGTGCCGGGTCTTCACAGGGTCGGCAGCCCTGGCCCGTGTGTTCAAACTACCACCTTAGGAGCTCGCCCAGGAATGTTTCTAAAGACAGCCCCTGGTCCCGCTCTTCCATGAAACCAGCTCTGCTCCCTAAACGCTGGGCTCCACTGCACGCACCCCTGAACAGCGGTCACCTGGGAGCCTGTGTGAAGCCTTGGGAGTGGATGGGCCCTGGGTTCGCTGACCACACTCAGGCCTCAGCTTTCTGTCACTCCAGCAGGAGTCCCACACTTCCTGGGGTGTCCTAAGCCTCGGCTGATGGGTCCATGGGAGTGACAGAGCAAGGCTTAGAGAAGCAGAGGAAACTTGGAGGTAGGATCGACAGGCAGGGAACCCTGCTGGGTGTGGGACCGCGTGTGACTGGCTTGTTTGTTTCCGTCATTGCTACAGCCTCTGTCCTGTCTCTGAGTCCGAGGATGTGCCAACTGCCAGGCGGAGCTGCTTACCTTGAGGATGATTTTGGATTGTTTGGGGCACCTGTAGTTCACATACACCCCGAAGGCCACAGGAACGGTCAGGCACACAAGGGAAATCCCTGAAGAGAAGAGAAACCCGTCAGACGGCAGCTCCTCTCACCCTCACCCTCCAGCCTCAACAATTTCTATTTCAATTAGATGAAACCTTTCGTTAAAGCTGCATTTTGCTTCTGTATCCACCTCCATTTTTTTTCCCCAGTCATTGGAAGTCAGTCTTTGAAGGGGATCTGATACTATTGACTGCCACCATGATTAGTCCATCATGTTTCTCAGAATCCCTCTCACAACCCCATGGAATCTCAGGGACACTTGGAAATGTAAAGTTAGCAAACAGGAGGACGCTCTTTAATCTGTGATCATCTTTGGTGCTCCGTATGGGGTCCCCTCCACAACCACAGCTATTGTTCCCTATTGGACGCCAATGGGTCATTTGCTTCACAAAATAAGAATGCCTGTTTCAGACATAAAAAAACAGCACTTGTTACACATACCAAAGCCATTTCTCATAGTCTCCAACTGTAGCTAGGTAACCCAATGGCAAGTGGAAAAAAATGCCTTTTAATTAACACAAGCGAATAAAGGTGCTGAAAACAGGCTCAGTAGAGCAGGGGTCATGTTGCCAATGGCATTCATACACTGACATTTCCAGAGCCACTTGCTTGCAATACTGGTTCCAAAGTTATACGAATTGCTCACAATATTTTGGGTTTTAATTATTGATGAACTAGAGGCCTTGTGCACAAAATTCGTGCACAGGGGAAGGGGTCCCTCAGCCTGGCCTGCACACTCTCCAATCCAGGACCCCTCAGGGCATGTCTGCTACCTGTGGGATCGGGCCTAAACTGGCAGTTGAACATGCCTCTCACAATCTAGGACAACTAGCTTCTAACTGCTCACCTGCCTACCTGCCTGATTGTCCCTAACCCCTCTGTCTGCCTGCCTGATTACCCCTAATCCCTCTGCCTGCCTACCTGATGTCCCCTAACTGTCTCTGCCTTGGCCCCGCCACCATGGCTTTGTCTGGAAGGACATCTGGAAGACATCTAGTCTACCCTGTCTAATTAGCATATTACCTTCTTATTAGTATCAATGTCTTTCAGAATGTTATCAAAACAAAATATATTAAGTAACTTACTAATCAGAAAAGGTTGTAGATAAAATCATGATCTCTAAATTAAGATTTCCTTCAAATTTTACAAAGTCAATAGTCTCCAGCTACTATAAGAAAATGGTACTAGTCATGATTTTGAAATAGGGACCATGGTTATAAGCCTTCCAAGTGCCTACTTGAGACTCCAGATTTAAGAGTCATAGTTTCACCCTGACTGGTTTGGCTCAGTGGATGGAGTGTCGGCCTGCAGACTGAAGGGTCCCAGGTTTGATTCCGGTCAAGGGCATGTACCTTGGTTGCAGGCACATCCCCAGTAGGAGGTGTGCAGGAGGCAGCTGATAGATGTTTCTCTCTCATTGATGTTTCTAACTTTCTATCCTTCTCCCTTCCTCTCTGTAAAAAATCAATAAAATACATATTTTTTAAAAGTCATAGTTTCTACCAGTTCTCCAAAGACTCTGACCAAACTAGAACTAGATCATTTTATCCAGTTTTTCTTCTAAGCCTAGTGAGTCCACAGAGATCTCTAGAGACTGGGCAGAGTTTGATGAGAAATAATATTCAGGAAAAGAGATAATGAAAAGGATATGGGTAATAGTTTGACATGTGGACACACTTCAGTAACCAGCAAGGATCATTTCTGTTGATCAGCAAAGGGTCACGGCTCACAGGAAATGTGAAAGGTGGGCTTGAGGGAACAGGCCTCATTAGAGCCACTGCGATCCAGGTAACCTTTGGTCATGATGAGTCCAGCTTCTTTACAATAAACTGTGTAAGTGTTTTTAATAAGTAAGTTTTCTGGTTTTTATGTTCAAACGTGAGCTTATGTAGGGGTTAACAGCTTGGACTTTGCAGTCAGATTCCTAAGTCAGAATTTTGATGCTGTCCTTGCCAGCTGCACAAACTTGGTCAAGTTACTTAATCTCTCTAAAACTGAAAATCTAGGAAATGGCACTAGTAATACAATCTGTACTGTAGGGTTACTTATAGGATTAAATTAGGTAACAACAATAACAAAACAAAACAAAACAAAAAAAAGAAAAGAAAAACCCTGCCTAAATTTAGGAGACACTTAGTAAAAAACAGCTATTACTCTTACCATCCCCATTCCTGTTACTCTTTCATTTCACAAGCTCATACAGACCTATGTTCTGATATGGAATGATGAAATTCTGCTCAAAATTCCAGGACAAGGTGTAGAGATAAAGGCAGAGTGGCATCATTCCCAGGGCAGCCACTGTGGAACAGGTTGTCATGCTGATGCTGAAAGTAAAATTAAAATAATGTGTAAGAGAGAGAGTTTGGAATGAAGAAGTTAGCTCACTAACCAAATGTAGCTATCGGACAAAACTTCTTAGAGATTACATGCGGTAACTTACTCGAAGCTCACTCCTGTCTTATTATTCAACAAATGATGGTAATACTTATGGTCTAGAAAAAGATTTCTAGCAGTTCTCGACATTCATCAACTCTTTTTAAATTTTTACTTATTTTTATTTTATTTTTTTCCAGCACCATTTATCCAATTAACTCTTTTTTAAAAATATATTTTTTGATTTTTTTACAGAGAGGAAAGGAGAGGGATAGAGAGTTAGAAACATCAATGAGAGAGAAACATCGATCAGCTGCCTCCTGCACACCTCCTACTGGGGATGTGCCCGAAACAAAGGTACATGCCCTTGACCAGAATCGAACCTGGGACCTTTCAGTCCGCAGGCCAACATTCTATCTACTGAGCCAACCCGGTTAGGAATATCCAACTAACTCTTATTTACTTGGGGATATACTTGTCCTAAATGGTCTGCTAATTCTAGTAATAAGTATTTTTTCCTTCTACAGTTCTTTTCTATTGAGATATAATTCACAGACCATGAATTCATCATTTTAAAGTGTTTTTTGACAGGTATATAGATCAGTGAAGCACAACAGGGAGTACAGATATCAACTCATGCCTATATGATCAATTACTATTTAACAAAGGAGGCAAGAACATACAATAAAGACAGTCTCTTCAATAAACGGTACTGAGAAAACTGGGTAGGTATGTGCAGAACAATACAGCTAGGCCACCAATTCACACCATACACAAGAACAAATTCAAAATGGATAAGACTTAAATGTAAGTCGTAAAACCATGAAAATCCTAGAAGACATAGAAAGTAAAATCTCAGACATCTCTCATAGCAATATGTTTGTTGCTACATCTCCTAGGGCAAGGAAAGCAAAGGAGAAAATTAACCAATGGGACCACATCAAAATAAAAGGTTTCTGCGCAGCAAAAGAAACCATCAACAAAACGAAGAGGGAACCCACTGATAAGGGGGAATCTCTAAAATATATAAAGAACTTACTCAATTCAACACCAGGAAAACAAGCAATCCAATTTAAAAACTGGCAAAATACTTGAGTAGACACTGCTCCAAAGAGGACATACTGATGGCCAAGAGACATGTGAAAAGTTGCTCAATGTCACTGATTATCAGAGAGATGCAAGTGAAAAACACAATGAGCCCTGACTTGTTTGGCTCAGTGGATAGAGCATCGGCCTAGGGACAGAAGGGTCCCAGGTTCGATTCCCATCAAGGGCATGTGCCTTAGTTGCGGGCACATCCCCAGTAGGAGGTGTGCAGGAGGCAGCTGATGGATGTTTCTCTCTCATCCATGTTTCTAACTCTCTATCCCTCTTCCTTCCTCTCTGTAAAAAATCAATAAAATATACTTTTTTAAAAAACACACAATGAGATATCACCTCACACCTGTCATAATGACTACATTCAATCAATCAACAAAACAAGTGCTGGTGAGGATATGGGGAAAAGGGAACCCTAGTGCACTGCTGGTGGGAATGCAGACTGGTGCAGCCACTTTGGAAAACAGTATAGTTTCCTCAAAAAATTAAAAATGGAACTGCCTTTTCACCCAGTGATCCCACTTCTGGGAATTCACTCTAAGAATCCGAATTCAAAAGAACATATCATCCCTATGTTCATAGCAGCATTATTTATGCAGCCAGGATCTGGAAGTAGCCCAAGTACCCATCAGTAGATGAGTGGATAAAAAAGCTGTGGTACATTTACACCATGGAATACTGTATGGCCATAAAAAAGAAGGAAATCTTGTCCTTTGCAACAGCACCCATGGCCTTGGAGATAATTATGCTAAGTGAAATAAACCAGTCAGAGAAAAACAAATACCATATAATCTCACTTACATGTGCAACCTAGTGAACAAAATAAACTGACAAACAAAATAAAAACAGATACATGGAACAAACTGACAGCTGGGGTGGGGGCGGGGAAGGGGATTGGATGAAAGGTGAAGGGATTAGCCAAAGAATGTCTATGCATAGACACAGACAACAGTGTGGTGGCCAGAGTGAAGGGGAAGTGGGGGCTGGGTGGAGGTGGGAAAAGGGAGGAGAGAGAAATGGGGACATCTGTAAGAATGTCAGACAGAAGATTCATTCCATGAAAGCTAAGAAAAGAGAGCTTCCAACTAAAGGCGAAATGCAGGATGAGAATCCAAGAAGTGGATTTAGTGCCAACTTTCCCCCCATTTCTGATGTCTTTTGCCCAAATCAACCCTTTCTACCTCCCACCACCATCTCATCCCCCAAGCTCTTTTCCTCCCTTTCCTGGAGATAGAATCAGTGAAAGAATGAATCAGTACAATGCAGGGAAACGAGATAAATGGAAATGAGATAGCCTCCAGGCCAAGGAACTATTTTATCTTTAAATTGCCGGAAAAATGTTACACATCTGCTTAAGCACTTAGGAACTATTTATGGACACTGTGAGTGCTATTCTGCCTGAAGAGCTGGGCAAACAGCACACTGCACAATGTAGCTCAGGGGTAAAGCCAGACTTCACCCACTTCAGTCCCAGTCCCCTAGGTCCAGTGCCCAGCGGGGACTGGAGAGGAAATTACTGCATCCCATGTTGGTAATTGCTCGGGGCTCTTCCACAGCTGGGTGAAGTGCACAGAGGTTCACTATACTATTCTATTTTTATATATTTGAAATCTAATCTAACAAAAGAATAATATGCAAATTGACCATCACTCCAAGACACCCAAGCCACACCCACTATCCAAGCCACGCCCCAACCAATCAGAGTGGCTGTATGCAAATTAACCCAGTCAAGATGGAGGCTAGAAACTACGGAGCTAGAGTAAACAGGAGGTTTCCATTGCAACTGCCTGCCTAGGCTGGCTGAGCCTCTGCTCATGGTAACAATGTTTCAATTATAGAAGCCAAGAGCTGAAACAAACAGGAGGCTTTCTTACCTGCCTAGGCCTCTGCTCAAGGTAACAAAATTTCAATTATAGAAGATAAATAAACCCCAGAAACCTGATTCCAGCCAGCCTCACTGGGAAGTTGGGTCAATGGCAGCCTGAAAATTGCCCTCAGCCCTCACCCAGGCTGGCCAGGCACACCAGCAAGTGGACATCCCCTAAGGGGTCCCAGACTGCGAGAGGGCACAGGCCGGGCTGAGGGACCCTGCCCCCCCCCCCCGAGTACACAAATTTTTGTGCACTGGGCCCCTAGTTTTTACAATAAAAATAAAAGTGTGGTGAAGCCCTGGAGTGGGGCAGGTGCAGGGCAGAGGGAGTCAATGAGGAAAAAATGGGACATCTGTAATACTCTCCACAATACATTTTTTAAAATAATAATAATAAACTAATAAGTGTCCCTTCCATCTTTGTGGGGGGCTGTGCAGTACTGCTCCCAGTACTGGTTGGGTGAGGTTTTCTCTGTCATATTTTACTTGGGTGGGCTTTGCCCTACATCTAGCATGATGCATACACTGCATGGGGCACCTAAAGCATTTCCTGGCCAACCCTGGCCAGCCATGGGCTTTTTCCGACCACAGCACCGCTGTGGATCACCCATCTGCTCTCCTCCAGGAATCGCTGCCACTGCCCACTGGACACCCTTGACCTGGCATTACTCACATGCTGCACACATTCTACACCTGCATGAGAGCTGCGTCCCTGTCGCTGTGCCCCAGACTGTGAGGTCTTAGAGGCAAGGGCCTTATTGACCTCCCACCACTAGGAACTCCCCGGCCGAGCCTGGTGCTGAGAAACACGGCAGGAGCTCACTGTGTCCTTGCTGCATAAATCCATGAACCAAAGGACGAACCAGCGTGTGAATACACTGGTGCTAGAAACTGTTCTTGCTGCTTCCTTCATGGGTCACGTGACTGCAAGGCAAGCCTTGAAAATCTTAGCAATGTGGCCCTTTTACACTGAATTCAAATGGTAGACACCCCCTCTAGCAATCCAGAGGAATGGAAACTTTCTATAAAAACATAATTAAAATCGTGCTCTTCCGAGTACAAATGTAACATTTTATTTTTTTCTGTTTTTAATACATTCTTTTTTTTTATTTCAGAGAGGAAGGGAGAGGGAAAGAGAGATAGAAACATCGATGATGAGAGAGAAACATTGATTGGCTTCCTCTTGCACGTCCCACACTGGGGATTGAGCCTGCAACCCGGGCATGTGCCCTGACTGGGAATCGAACCATAACTTCCTGGTTCATAGGTCAACGCTCATCCACTGAGCTACCCCGGCTGGGCCAAATGTCACGTTTTAAGAAGCAGCTATTTATCGGAGCAGTGCCCTTTTCAGAAATCCAGACTCAGGCAATTCCCAAGTATTTGTAAACACCCTTCCCCCTCTTTTATTTTTCTATTAAGCAGTCCTGCTTCAAACGTGTTTGTTCAATGAGTCGAGGTCTATTCTTTGTTTTTTCCTTTTGAAGAAATCACGTAATACATGTTGCTCTGCAACTAGGTTGCTTTTATTTTTCCCTTCTTCACATCATAGACAGCCTTTCAGGACATCACACATAGACTAAGTTCATGCTTTTTAAAAATTGCAGAGTATGCCACAATATAAGTATGCCATGATTTCTTCAGTCGCTTTGTTAATGATGAATAAATGGCTTTGAATGTGTTTCCATTGTAAACAACGCTGTAATAAACATTCTCTGACATATTTCACTTGAAATAATTCTTTTATTTCCAAAAGTGGAATTACCATGTCAAAAGTCTTTTATTTTAAAATAGTACCAGATTATTTTCCAAAAAGCCTGCTACATTTCATAATCCTGCCTACACTGGGTGTGACTGATCCCTTAGAATTCCCAGAACATTGAAAAATGCGTCTCGCTGCTATTTTGTTAAACACCCGATCTCAATGAGGTCATGTTGCTTCATGCTTGCTGACCTCTCCGAGGTCCTCTCTAAACAGCTTGTCTGATTTCTTCTTTTCTCAAATGTAGGAGCTCTTTTTAAATTAGGGTACATATCATAATCTTTATAAAGTTTATTGTGTATTTTTGACTATGCTTATGACTTTATCATAATAAACAGTTAACACTGAGACAGTAAAATCTGTCCATTTTTTATGGCTTCTTAGTTTCTTGTCTTGTTAAAGACTCTTCTTCTCCTGAGATTATTCAAACACTGCTCCCACTTTTCATTTTGTTTTTCTTAATATATTTTATTGATTTTTTACAGAGAGAAAGGGAGAGGGATAGAGAGCTAGAAACATCGATGAGAGAGAAACATCGGTCAGCTGCCTCCTGCACACCTCTCACTGGGGATGTGCCCGCAACCAAAGTACATGCCCTTGACCAGATTTGAACCTGAGACCTTTCAGTCCGCAGGCCGACGCTCTATCCACTGAGCCAAACCGGTTAGGGCCCACTTTTCATTTTTTTATAGATTGATTTTTTTAATTCATCTAAAAGGTATATTATATACTAGAGGTTCGGTGCACAAAAATTTGTGCACTCAGGAGGGTCCCTCAGCCCGGCCTATGCCCTCGTGCAGTCTGGGATCCCTCAGGGGATGTCCCTCCCTGGGGGAACAGGCCTAAACTGGCAGTCAGACATCCCTCTGGCAGCCTGGGAGCCCTCAGGGGATGTCTACTTGCCAGCGGGGAGCAGGTCTAAGCTGCAGTCAGATATCCTAAGCACTGCTAAGGAGGCAGGAGAAGGTCCCACCACCACTGTACTGGCAGCTGTCAGCCTGGCTTGTAGCTGAGCAGAGCTCCCCCTGTGGGAGCACACTGACCACCAAGGGACAGCTCCTGCATTGAGCATCTGCCCCCTGGTGGTCAGTGTGTGTCATAGTGACCAGTCATTCCCAGTGGTTCTGCTGTTAGGGTCAATTTGCATATTACCCTTTTAATATATAGGATAGAGGCCTGGTGCACAGGTGGGGGCCAGCTGGTTTGCCCTGAAGCATGTTCTAGATCAGGATGGGTTCCCTGCTGGGGTGCCTGGCCAGCCTGGGTGAGGGACTGATGGCTGTTTGTAGGCTGGCCAAAGCTCCTTCAGGGTGAGGGTCCCTGCTGAGGTGCCTGGACAGCCTGGATGAGGGGCTGATGGCTATTTGCAGGCTGGCCACAGCCCCTTCAGGGTGGGGGTCCCCACTGGGATGCCTGGCCAGCCTGGGTGAGGAGCTGATGGCCATTTTCAGGCTAGCCACATCCCCTTCAGGCTGGGGGGGTCCTGCTGGGGTGCCTGGCTAGTCTGGGTGAGTGGCTGATGGCTGTTTGCAAGCTGGCCACCACCCTGAGCGACCCAAGCTCCCAGCAAGGCCGGCTGGAAGCAGGTATCTGGGATTTATTGATCTTCTATAATTGAAACTTTGTTGCCTTGAGCGGAGGCCACAGCTGGCCAGGGCAGGCAGGAAGTTTGGCTTCCTCCATTGCCGGGGCAACCAAACCTCCTGCTTGCTCCAGCTCCATAGCTGCCAGCTGCCATCTTGGTTGGGTTAATTTGCATATAGTCGCTCTGATTCCCGTGGCTTGTGGCATAGCAGAGGTGTGGTCATTTTGCATTTCTCTTTTATTAGATTAGATGGTGTAAGGCATGAAGCTACTCTATTGCTTTCCATATTGAGAGGCAACTGTGCCCACACTGTGATGGGTTAAATGTAACTCTGCTCTCTAGCCTGCTCTAGCCTGCTTGAATAAAGAGAAAATAAACTTAGCTGTCTGACCTTGTAGGCCAGAGACTAGATACGCCCATGCTCTCATGCCATGCCAGGTGCATTTTTTAATTGAATAGAACTGTGTTGTTTTCAAGGCCACCAGCGAGATAACCACTAATGAGTTAAATGTCAGTGAGAAATTTTCAAATCCATTTCAAGGATGGGTACCCAGACATAACACCAAGTTTCCTACTTCCTGACACCTGCACCTCAAGGCCCTGATTACATCTGTAGTTTCTGTGAATAAAAGCTTGCCTAGCACAAAAGTCAGGACTGCTGCAAGTGAAGGGCTCCCTGCATGAGAGAGGCTTGCAGTACTCCACTGGTCAGTGCAATAAATCCTTGCTTGCTGCTTAAGACCTAATTGGAGTCGGTGGTCTCATTCTCACGAATGTTGGTCCGCAACACACACTATTTGCTAAATGAATAATTGTTCACTAATTTGAAATGCCAACTTCATTAGGCATGAAAGTTCAAATGTATTCAAAATGTTCTTTTTTCCTTAGCAAATACCAAATTGTCTTAAATTACAGTGTTTTCATAAATGATAGAGCAGACACTTTTACATAAGTTTTTCTTTCAAACTTTCCTTAGCCATTCTTGCATATATTCCATTCCATATGACATTTAATATCCTTTTATCCTATTAATAATGCTTGCTTTCAGCAAAGAACTCTTCTAGCTAGAGGGCAGATCAAGGATGAAAAGCAGTTTGCCATAGCTCTCACACCTCTGGGTCCTTGAAGAGAGTGTCTGGGGAGCATTTGCAAACTCTGAGTCTGTGATAATGCTACATTCCTTGGCTCTGCATCTGACCAAGTCTTGTTAAGAATTCTGTAGGAACCACTTTACCCCGGAACTCCTGCACAGCATTTCCCCTCTCCCTCACCCTCTCCCCCTGCTCTCCAGCCCCCGTGGCTTTGGCTCAAACAGCAGAAAGGTAAGATTCATGACTGGAAAGCAAAGTGTGGGATTTACATCAGACTGATTCTATATCCTTGACTACACAGGTTACTGCCTCCATCCTTGCAAACTGTTCAAGCCCATGATGCTCGCAGGAATGGTGAGAGAGGATCCCAGTGTCATGCCAACAGTTATAAATGGCAACAGGCTGGGAAAGCACACAGTGAACATGCGTGAGTGCAGTGGAAAGACCCGCCTTTGGTTTTACCGCCATGAAATCCCAGCGCGGTATAAAAAGAGGACGTGGCTAACTAACTGGGTTTCTCGGCTATTCACGTAGAGAAAAATTGTCGCCAAAATCTGACTCTGATATAACAAGATTCCACTTGCACTAAGAATGGCATCACCAATCCCCAAACTGTTCTAGAGAATAAATAATGAGACAGATTCAGCAAGTCTAGACAAGCAAGTAAATCCTGAACCTCCCTCAAAATGAGGAAATTAGATATAATCACATTATGTTATAATGTAGCATCAATAAGTATACCATTTAGCAATTGGGGTTACATTATTAAGATGTTTTAGTTTTAAACCAATCAAGTCAGAAACTCTGAACTTCAAAATCTGTGAAAGTATACGCTTTACTTCCCCACTGAAAAAATTTTAAAAATCATCTGCTAGCCAGATGAAAGTGGAATATGCTAGCCCGGGTCAACAGACTTGGCCTTAGGAAAGAGTTCAAGGCCAGGTTTTCCATCCCCAAATAGAAATGTTACTCCTGTCCGCTGCCTCTCGGTAACAATAACCAGCACTTATTGAGTACTGCCTGCTAGGCATTATGCCCCGTGCTTCTAGGTTCATTTTCTCTCCTCATCTATACTCTGTGTAGGTATCATTTCCATTATACAGACCAGGAAACTAAGGAACAGAGAGTTACAGAAACTTACACAAAGTCGCATGGGTTCTATCTAAGTTCTGTCTGTTTTTATTGTTGGTATTCTTTTTTTCTCCCTCACAAATATGTTTTGGTTGATTTCAGAGAAGAGAAAGGGAGAGAAAGAGACACAAACATTAAGACTGCCCCTTGCACATCCCACACTGGGGATCGAGCCTGCAACCCAGGCATTTGCCCTGACTGGGAATCAACAGTGACCTCTTGGTTCATAGCTCAATGCTCGACCACCGAGGCACACCAGCCGGGCCTCAGTCCTGTCCCTTAAGATGATCAGTTCCCCACCAGACCATGGCAGACAAACCTGAAGAGTCTGAAGTCCTATTTCCAGAGTCTCTGCTGAAGAACCAAGAGATCCTTTAAAGTTCAAAGGTCAAAATTGGCCACTGAACTGCTCAGTGGTCAGAATTTCTCTGCAGCTGAGGACACAAATACATCCTTAGGGGGAAATAGACCTCAGATATCAAACGTCAAACTGAAGACATGGGCTGTCTTGAGTTGCACCAGTAAACCGACTGCATTTCAAGAGAAGTGTGTGGAACACACACAGGCCATCAGAAACGTTCCTTGTCGTTCACTCAATGTTTATCAAGTACCTACCACCACCAGGCTGGCACCGAGCACATGGAAATGGAAAAACCCTCAAGGAACCTACAGACCTCGTGGGTGAGGCAGATAAGCAGCCCAACTATTGCCAGGCTTTCCAATAGATGACAAGAAAGAATGACATCTTTGGTGCTATGAAGAGAGGAGAGGCGTCTCCGTCAAATAGTTTCAGGTGGAACATTCAAAACTGGGGTGGAGAGATGGGAACACAAACTTTATCATTTGCTTTGCTTTTCCTATTGCCACAAGATGTTTAAAAGACCTCAGATCCAATCCTGGTTTATACCCAAAAGAATTGAAAGCAGGGACTGCAATAGACACTTACAACCCATGTTCATAGCAGCATTATTCACAACAGCCAAAAGGTGGCAACAACCCAAGTGTCCATGGACAGAAGAATGGATAAACAAAATGTGATGCAACATGCAAAAATAAAATGTCATGATACACAATGGATTATTATTCAGCCTTTTTAAACAAAGGAAATTCTGACATGCTACAATATTGATGCATTTTGAAGACATTACGCTAAGTGAAATAAGCCAGACACGAAAGGACAAATATTTTGTGATTTCGCATATATGACACCTACAGTAACCAAATCCATAGAGACACAAAGTAGGATGGCAGTTGCCAGGGCTGAAGGGAAGGGGGAGTTATTGTTTAATAGAAGATAAAAAGTTCTAGAGATGGATGGTGGGGATGATTGTATCACAGTGTGAATGTACTTAATGCCATTGAACTTTGCACTTAAGAATGGTTAAAATGGCTCTAGCTGGTTCAGTGGATAGAGCGTTGGCCTGTGGATTGAAAGGTCCCAGGTTTGATTTCAGTCAAGGGCATGTACCTTGGCTGCAGGCACATCCCCAGTAGGAGGTGTGCAGGAGGCAGCTGATCGATGTCTTTCTCATCAATGTTTCTAATTCTCTATCCCTCTCCCTTTCTCTCTGTAAAAAATCAATAAACTATAATAATAATAACAATAATAATAATAATAATAATAATAAAGAATGGTTAAAATGTAAATGTTATGGTATGTGTTATCTACCATCATAGGCCTCAGACAGTCTAACGCATTGATTTCACAAGTGAGGAAACTGATATCCAGCTTCTCTTTGAGTAGAGACTAGAACACAGATCCCTACTGCAGTGCTCTTTTGTCTGTCCCTCATAATAATAATAATTCATATAGCATATTGTCCCAGGTGGGATTCTAAGCATTTTATATGTATTAACTCATTCAGTCCTCACAACAACCCATGAGGTAGGTTGTTTCTCCCTATTTCAGAAGTCAGGAAACTCAGACACAGAGAATTTACAAAATCTACCAAGACGACCCAATGAGCAACAGGTCTACTTACCGGTTCCAGAGTGGTGCACTTAAGTACTACACTCTCAGATCTTAGTTGTCATGTCCTACCCTCAAAGACAAGAATTCTGTCTATCCTCAGCACAGTAGACTGCAGAAATGTCCCCAGATGCTCACCTCTTTCTCATCCATGGCCTCTGCAGTGTGACCTTGCAGCTTACTGAATCAAAGTGTCGTGATCATTACTCCTTCTTTCCTTGAATCTGGACTGGCCTTGAAATTTGCATTGGCTAACGGAAAGCCATGAAAGATGATAAATGGGTTTCAAGCCCAAGCCACAATAAGTCTGGTATGCTTTCTCTTGTTCAGAACCCTACCTCTGTCGTGTGATGAGGTCAAGGCTAGCCAGCTGGAGAATGAGAGACCAGGTGGAGGGGAGCCCCGCTGCCCAGCTGAGGCCACTAAGACTAGTCTACCATTAGCCAGGGCCCAAACATGTGAGAGAGCCCGGCAAGATCAGCTGAGCTCAGTCGAGAGGCAGGATAATGTCTTCAGTTCTCCCTACCTATGGGCCAATTGCTTTCCAGAACAGTTGGAATGAAGGAAAACATCTGATTTGGGATAGAATCGGGCCAACAGCTGGCTTTCCAAGCTGTGGGAACTGCACGGGCAAAAGAAAGTTAGAAATGTGTAGGGTGCCTTTAGAGAACAGTGAGTAGCCCATGGAACTATAGACCACTTGTGTTTAAGGGATTAGCAGCGGTTCTCAACCTGTGGGTTGAGACCCCTTTGGCAGTCCAACGACCCTTTCACAGGGGTCGCCTAAGGCCATCCTGCATATCAGGTATATACATTACAATTCATAACAGTAGCAACATTACAGTTATGAAGTAGCAACGAAAATAATTTTATGGTTGGGTCACAGTTCCTCTATGGTTGAGGAACTGTATTTAAAGGGCCAGAAGGTTGAGAAACACTGGATTAATGGGAAATGGACCTGGAGAAGTAGGTTAGACCTGGCTTAGTTTCTACCTAAGATACTGAGAAGCCTTTATGTGTATCACATGTTCACTTTCTCTTTACAATACCATAAAGAAAGTATTATGGCTTCCAGTTACAGAAAAGAGGTCCCAACTCAGGATTTAAATATAGGCAATCAGAGCCCAGAGCCTGCCTTATCCGCTTACTACAGAACTATGATAGGGAGACTGAAGGTGGGGAGAACTTTGTAAAGATACCATAACAGCCAACAAAGCAATTGCCAGGGCCTGGCCTGCGGTATTGGCAGTGGGGACAGATGGAAAACAATAGCTATGGGTGACATGCAAGGGGATGAGCTACAGGACTAGACAGCAGATGGAGTGAATAAGGTGAAGAATGAAGGGAGTCACAAGGGAATGCTCAGATGGTGAGCCCAGATGACGGAAAGTGATAGGTGTCGTGATCAGATACTTAGAATGCAGAAGCTGGTTCAAACACGTTGATTCTGAAATGCCCTGCACGGGATGAACACGTGGAGGATTGCACGTAGACTGAATGAACACAGAGTCAAGGCATGAGGAACATGTCTGCAGTGATCTGCATAGAGCTAAATCTCAATTTCTCCATTTGTAAAATGAAGTTTTTGTTCCAAATGCTGAATTATATCCAGCACGAAAAACAGAATTTCTATCTATGACAATCTATTGAGTTTTGCTGAAAAGTCATTTTTATTGGTAATCAAGTGGGAAGAAAAGTAATGAACTTGGATGTTACTTCACTCAATAATACTGAATTTTCTCCTTTTTGCAATTTTTACTGAGATTTAAGGTTTTATGATTCTTGTATCTATAGGCTTTTGAAAATCTAATATTTAGTCCCAATTTTAAAATGTCATTTCTTACAGATTATTTTCTGCTTATTTTTTGTTTTGTTTGATTTGTGAGACCAAAATTAAATTTTAAAAGAAAAAGGGTAAAGTAGCTAATAGTTATTGCATACCCACTATATGCCTGGCATTCTGAATGTACATTTTCTCCTTAAAATATAGTTTTGTGAGGAGTAAGTAATTTTAACCCAATTTTACAAATGAGGAGATGAGGCTTACAGGTTAAATAATTGGACCAAAATTAAAGCTAACTAAGTGAAGTAAAGTGAGCTTTATATTTTATAGACTTCCTACTCATTGGTGTTTTTATTGCAATGTTGACTAGTAAGAGATGAAGGTAATAAATGTCCTCTTCCCCAGAACAGAGTGGTTGAGAACACTGCTTAAAGATTTCCGCTCCTATTTAGAACAGAAGATGTCCTGTGTAAGTGCATAGAAGAAAGTGCCTCAATTACAGCCTGATGAGAAACAGATGTGAATTCAAATCCGCGTTCTGCCATACTCATTTGTAGCATTTGGCGAGCTCTTAACCCATCTGAGTCACAATTTTCTCAGCTGTAAAACTCAGAATAACAAAAGGTCATGTACAAGGTTATTATGAGAGCCCAGAAAGAAGTGAAAGGGACCAATGATGAGAATGCATATCGTCTTGCAGAGAGATGATGACTTAAAAAAAAAAAAGAGAACACGTGAAAGAATCTACCTCATGCCTAATCAGGGTACTCAATACATATTTCCTTTTTCTTTCCAAAACCTTTCAGATTCCAAAACTTATGGCTGACATGTGGACTTTGAATAAAGGATATTTATCATTTCCCAATGATTATGTTAATGATCACCTTTATTGAATTTAAGTCAGCAATGCATATCCACACGGCTTACTTTTTAATTAGCAATGCATCAAGTGATTCTTTTCAAATCCCTGATAAGTGGGTCACCAAAGCATCGCCACGTCAAAGTTAATTATTGGTCTGTACCCATTAACATGTAGAGGTGAACATGCTCAGCGCACACAGGAAACGAGAGACCCACCTGTGCAGCTGACTCACTCACATCAACTCCCAGCACAGTCAGCACCTCTGATTCATTCATTCATTGAATAATAAGTCTCAACTGAATGACATGCACCTCAAACGAAGATTTACATTTATAAGTAGTTCTTTCCCTGGGCAGGATGTGAAACAGTTTGTTCATCAGTAAGCTAAGAATCGAGAAGGATACTGCTTTTAGCTCTTTCACTTTTCCAATTGTGACTCCTGTATTCTTTCCTCAAATGCTCTCTTTCCCTCATCACAATGTATATGCGATTAATTTACCCTCATTAAAGCACAGATGAGTGATAAACCCTAACATCTCCTAGGGGTATTTGTCTACACCATGATTGCGAATAAGGTCACTGGCCTAAATGAAAGGAATAGGATTGTCCTGATAAATGTTAAGCATGTGAAAAGCAACAAGGAAGGACATTTTTAGTCATAAATCTTTATGTTGCTCTCCAAGTCGACTCAGTAGGCCACCACCGGCACTTAAGCCAGGATACATCAATCACGTAGCCCTGAGCGCCTTCATTCAGTCCCCAAAACTGAAGTAGGTGCAACACTTGCTAATAGAGCTACACGGCCTGGTTCTGGCTATGCCACCACCACCATCACCATGACAGCTTCCAAGCCCTCGTCATTAGCTCCTGGGATTCTCAGCTTATGTCCTGGAAGATATAAACCAAAGCCCTCCACTCAGAAAAGTAGCTGCCAGTCCAGCAGAGGACAACCACAGCAGAAGTCCATGTTAAGCTCCGAAAGGCAAGTCTTTCCAGGACTGAATGAGTCTCTGTAAAATATTTCCCACTTTGATCTCCACCTAAAAATTGGCAGTGTTTTCAACACGAAAGGTGTCAGTTAGCTCCCACCCCCAGGCAAAGTGCTACCAGGGGAACACTGAGCTCCCGGGGGTAACTTACCTGAGATCCATGTCTCCATCAACCCAGAAGCTGAAGATGTTAGAGATGGTCCCTCCCGGGCAGCACCCCATGATGAGAACAGCAATCGCTTGGATGGGCTCTAGGGAGAAGCTGATGGCCAGGAGATAGGCGATAAGAGGCATGAGCCCAAACTGGCAGAGCAGCCCCACCGCAATGCCCCAGGGTCTTCTGATGTGCAACCACAACTTCTGGATCTCCACAGAGCACCCCAGCGAGAACATGACCAGGCCCATCATCACGGCTAACACCACGGTGAAGACAAGTTTCAGGTTCCCAGGTGCCTGCAGCCCCACTGGCAGCTCCTCCTCTGAACTGTTGGCAGCGCAGGCTGAGCCGCTGGAACAATTTGTCCTCATCTCTTCATCTCCTTAAGGCAGCATTACAAGTGAACATCTGCCGAGACGGCTGGGCATGTCTATCCTGCCACGTTTTGTAATATTGCAACAAAGTCACGCCTGGAGAATCATTCCAATAGCTATTGGCCAGCCAGGTTGATTCACCCTAATCTGATCAATTTCTTTACGACTTCGTAAAAGCAATTATCATGGCCACGAAACGTATAATAAACTGTGCTAAGTAAGGCTTTCCACTTCTGTTCTTACTCACCACTGAATATTAAAGAGAAATGAGACAAGCAAACTCATTGTCAAGGGGAGTGATTGGGCTGTGTCGTCAGCATCACATTGTGTTTCAGGAAAGTAGGGTGGATGCCAAGATGTAATTTCTCCAAATTCAGTGGGGATTTCAGAGAGCCAGGATGCAATTTTTTCCGAGAGAGAGAGAGAGGCTAATTCTGGAAGAAAATAAAAAAATAAAAAACAAAGGCAATTAAACCAAAGCCCTGTGTCACGAGCAAAGCATTAGCAAAAAATTTCTGTTGAAAATATTAAAGCCAAAGGCTGCCAGTTAAGGAAACGGCAGGAGATACTAAGTATCATTTCAAGAGCACTTTAAAATTAGTCTCCATGTTTCTTCTTTCCACTTCTCTTAGAGTTTGTGTCTAAAGTCAATAATGCAATGCCTGCAAGAATAATGTGATATAAAGCCTGATTATGCCTCATGAAACGAGGAAACTCATTTCTGTTCCCAAAATAATGCAAGGGAGCTGTCGCTTCATTTCGGAAGATAGTGTGGCTTTGTGACACCACACCCTCTGGCTTGCTGGTGACGTCTGGGAACTGCAGAGGGAATGGCTGTCAAGAGCTCAGTCTGAGAAGCCTCTGAGGTCAGCCTCTGACCACAATGGCCCAGGGCCCCTCTGTGTGTTCTAACCAGGCACCGCTGGCGAAACCAGACAAGGAAAGCATGGGTCCGTGAAACTAAACCTCCAAAAACGCAGAGGCCACACCCTTTCTCACAGAGAGCAGGAGGTTATTTGTGGGGCAAGGGTTGGTGACAAGGTACACTTTATGAATGCCTCTGCCTGTCTTAAAGGGGACACTAGCTATGCATTGTTCATGGTTTGATGAGCACATTCTTCATGACAAAATGGGCTTGTTTACTGTGTAAAAAAATATGAGTTGAATACAAATGTAAAATAAAACCTATTTGAAAAAAGGATAAATGCCTTAGGCCAAAACACCCCGAAAGGCAGCCCTGAAGGTGGAAGCCTGCTGGAGGCCACCGGAAGTCAGAGTGATGACTGGCTACCACCAACTTTTGTTCTACGCTGAGAACAAGCCAGCATTCACACCCAGCTTGGAGAGCCCGTCAGAGGCAACCCAGAGCCCTCTGAGGTGTGTTCACACACAGCCAAGCAGAGAAATGGACACTCAGGGACCGGTCAAAGCTCTGTGCTCCCAGCTGCAATAACGCAGAGGTGTGGTAGAGCTAAGGGGGAGGCGAGGATGGAGAGAACTAATTTGGGGGAGAGGGGTACCTACTGGGTGGCAGGAGCATACTAAGTGCTTTACGCATAGGTGACTGTGTCTGATGAAGCAGAACTTTTTCATTAGGTTATTGAATGAGAGAAGGGATCAGACATTACTTTCTGGATAACGTCAAAAAGCTCCTTGGCAGAACTTCTTTGTTCCTGGGAGAGTCACCTGAATTTACAAATTCAGGAGGAGTCAGCACCTCCATTGCTGACTGAGGAGCTGTGCTAGCAGGTCCTTAGTGCTGGCATCTGGAGGAGGCACCTACATGTGCTCTCTGCACTGAAGGAGCTTCCTAGAGGGGCCACTACCCTTTTGAAATTTATTGTCATCAGAATGTTTCACCTGAATCAGGATGGTTCCAACTGACACCCATTGGCAGGAAAAGATGCTAAGTTCCCATAACCCACCACGAAAGGGGTGTCTGGATGGGTGACAAGTTCCTCTGGATCCAGTCCAGGTGTCACACCATGACTGAGTGGTCGTAACCCGAAGAGAAGTAACCTTACGAGGTCACATCCTAGCAACTATGCTGTGTGCCAGGATTGGGACGAGAGACAGCAGTACGGGCCATTAGACTGGGGGGGCCCAAAAGGTACCAACGCAAACAATAGCAGCTGAGCCCAGCTGGTGTGGCTCAGTGGTTGAGTGTTGACCCATGAACCTGGAGATCATGGTTGGATTCCAGGTCAGAGCACATGTGCAGGTTTCAGGCTCGATCGCCTGCTGTGAGCAGGAGGCAGCCGATCAATGATTCTCTCATCATTGATATTTTTATCCCTCTCTCCCTCTCCCTTTCTCTATCTAAAATCAATACAAACTCTTTTTTTTTTTTTTTTACAAAGAAAACAATAACAGCTGAATCCAGAGCCTATAGATGACGGGTCAGGTTTTTCCAAGTTTCTCTCCAAGTGGGGTTGGAAAGATTTCTTTGGAAGAGTGAGTCCTGGGGTTCTCGCTTCATTTGTAAAGGCTATTTAAAGGAGTCGATGCTCAACCTATTGGCATGTAGGAATTCAAAATTTAATTAGAAAATTTTAAAAGGTATGAGCAAACCTACACCCTGGGTACAACCTTACCCCCAGCTGGTGAGGCGGGTCATGGGGTCCTATTGAATCTTCTCATCCATTCTGAGAGGTACGTGCTATGATTCCGCACTTCTCAGGTAGAAAACGAAGGCCTGTGGGGCTACGTGATTGGTCCAAGGTTACTAAGCAAGTAAAGTAACGACAGGATTGAAATCCCAGTGTGATGCTCAGCTTGCTCTCATTTCCCCAGAGCACACTGAAGTGGGAGCAGCGGAAAGCTGTCTGGAACACAATCGTGCCAAGAGACTGACAGCCATGCAGAGGTAAAGCACTATTTGGCATAAAGGCGAAGAAAAAACCACCTAATCTCTCATTTCATCTCATGCGCTCATCAATGTGTAAGGCACCTAACATGCTCAACATATATGCACCTTAATTTTGAGGTCCAGGTCTACAAATCACAGGAAGTATTTCCTGTATTTCTGTTCTCTGCAATGAGAATCAGGGGAGAAAAAGAATCGTCAGCAAAACCAACTGGAAGGCCTGTGCTCTTCAGTCTGGAAATGTGAACGTGGAAAGGAAAGCGCGAAAAGGAAAGGTAATCAAATATGGCTGTGGAGTTGTTCTCCAAATTGAAAATTACCACCAGGTGGAATTTCTAAGAGGTTGAAGGGCATAGAGTAGCCTATAGGCTCCAAAAGAGTTCCAAAACAAGGTTAAAGAAATTAGTCGTAAGGAAGCAGTTTACTCAGACATCACACAAGGTAGAAAGTGTAATTCTATATTCAAAACAAAACAAAAAACAAAAAAACTTCAAAAACCAATATCACCTCACAGGAGAAAAAAAAAGAGAGAGAGAGATCAATAATTGAAAAAAAATTCACAAAATCATTAACAGGCAGAGGAATCAATATCACTAACCATTTTTTAAAGTACATTAAAATATGTTTGCCTATCAGAAAGAAAAAAAAATTAAGATAAATATCCCTTACTAACAAGAGTTGAGCCCTAACCGGTTTGGCTCAGTGGACAGAGCATCGGCCTGCAGACTGAAAGGTCCCAGGTTCAATTCCAGTCAAGGGCATGTACCTTGGTTGTGGGCACATCCTCAGTAGGGGGCGTGCAGGAGACAGTTGATCAATATTTCTCTCTCATTGATGTTTCTAACTCTCTATCCCTCTCCCTTCCTCTCCATGAATAAACAATAAAATATATTTTTTTAAGAAAGAGTTGAGTGAAAGACACATTTTCATACACTGGAGGTAAGATAAAAAATTCACACAACCTTTTTGGGAAAATTTGGCAATACGTACTAATGACCTTGTCACAATAAGCCCAAGAAGCTATCTTAGTATATAAGCTGCAATACTGGCAAAAAATATGTTATTATTTGGGGCATATTTTCCTATATATAAAGGCATTGTTGTTTATAAACACATTCTTATTTATAATAGTATCATTTATAAAAGCAGAAAACTAGGAATAAGTTAAATGTCCAAAGTAAAATTTAAGTGAATTATAGTACAACCATACAATGAAATATTATGGAGCTATTAAAATGTAAACATTTTAACAAAGAGAAATGTGTATGTTAGAAAGTTTAAGCAAAAATAAAATGGTATAGATAGAATTCTCAGTCTGGCTGGTGTGATTCAGCTAGTTGGAGCCTTGTCCCATGCACCAAAAGGTTTCGGGTTCAATTCCCAGTCAGAGTACATACCCAGGTTTCTGGTTTGATCCCCTGACAGGGGGCCTACAGGAGGCAGCCGATGAATGTTTCTCTCTCACATTGATGGATCTCTCTCTCTCTCTCTCCCTCTTCTTCTTTCTCTGAAAAAATTAGTGGAAACATATCCTCAGGTGAAGATTTAAAATAAATAGCATTCTTCTAGCCATCTTAAATAATAAGCACAGAAAGAGACTAAATGGAAAGGTTGCAAAATTGTCATAGTGATTGCCTCTGTATGTAGGACTATAAATAATGTTTTTCTTCTTCATACATTTTGTATGATTTAGTACCTTTGAAATGTCTGTTTTACTATTTTTATAATCTACTATTTTCATTATAATCACATAATCCTATATAATAAAAGAATAATATGCAAATTAAGCATCACTCCATCACAAGGATGGCTGCCCCATAGCCACAGGATGGCAACACCCAGTCTGGCTCAGCCCCACCATTGAAGTGGTCAGGCCTGTTAGCCAAGCAGGTGGCAGGGGAGGCGGGGGGCCCAAGGGGCAGAACAGGTGATCAGAGGAGGCTGGAGTCCCTTGCCCAGGCCAGAGGCCTTCGCCAGAGGGCTCAGGCATGGGCAAGGGTGGAGCTGGTGATCAGAGGGGGCAGGGGGCAGAGCCAGTGATCAGAGAGACATATGAGGGTGCCCTACCCAGGCATAATGCCTGGGCCAGAGGCCTCAGGCCTGGGCAGGGGCAAGGCTGGAGATCTCAGGGGCCTGGGCTCCACAGAGCCAGCAATCAGAGGGGCAGGGGTGAAGTCTGAGATCACAGGGATCTGGGCACCAGTGGAGTCGGCAAAGCAGGGGTATGGGGGTTTCCTGCCCAGGCCTGCAGCCTTGGCCAGAGGCTGCCAGTGGGGCAAGGGCAGAGCCAGCGATGGCAAGGGGCAGGATCAGAGCCGGCGATCACAGAGGCCTGGGCTCTGTGAAGTTGGTGATCGGAGGGGCTTGGGGTCTTCTGCCCAGGCAAAAGAGTAATATGCAAATTAACCCTCACTCTGTCACAAAGATGGCGGCAGCCAGGGAGTTGTAGCAAGGCAGGAGCTTGCGTTGCCCCAGCAATGGAGAAAGCCAAGATTCCCACCTGCCCTGCGGGCCCTGAGCTCCACTCAAGGCAACAAAGTTTTAATTACAGAAGGTAAATAAACTCAAGATACCTGCTTCCAGCCTGCGGTCATGGCCAGCCTGATAACAGCCCTCAGCCCCTTACCCAGGCTGGCAAGGCATTCCAGTATAGACCCCCACCCTGAAGGGGCTGTGGCCAGCTTGAAAACAGCTCTCAGCCCCTCATCCAGGCTGGCCAGGAACCCCAGCAGGACACCCTTCAGAGCAAACAAGCCGACTCCCACCCCGTGCACCTGGCCTCTGTTCTATATAATAAAAGGTTAATATGCAAATTGACCCTAACAGCAGAACAATTGGGAATGACTGGTCACTATGACACACACTGACCACCAGGGGGCAGACACTCAGTGCAAGGCAGCTGCCACAGCTGCGAGGGAGGGATCCAGGCAGCCGCTGCAGCTGTGAAGGCCTACTCTTGCACAAAATTCCTGCATTGAATGGCCTCTAGTATATCTAATCTAATAAAAGAGTAATATGCTCACTACGTCACTCTGCTACATCCTAAGCCATGCCCACCAGCCAATCAGAGCAACTATATGCAAATTAACCCAACCAAGATGATGGCCAGCAGCCACAGAGCTAGAGCAAACAGGAGGCTTCATTGCCCCAGCGATGGAGGAAGGTGTCTGCCTAGGCAGGCTGTGGCCTCCACTCAAGGCAACAAAGTTTCAATTATAGAAGATAAATAAACCCCAGATACCTGCTTCCAGCCAGCCTCACTGGGAGCTTAGGTCGCTGGGGGCTGTAACCAGCCTGCAAACAGCCATCAGCCCTTCACCCATTAATGACCCCACCCTCACAGGGTGAGGGCCCCCTCTGGGGGGGCTTGGCCAGCCTGAAAACAGCCATCAGCCCCTCAGCCAGGCTGGCCAGGCACCACAGCAGGGACCCCCAGTCTGAAGGGGCTTGGCCAGCCTGAAAACAGCCATCAGCCCCTCAGCCAGGCTGGCCAGACACCCCAGCAGCACCCCCCTCCCTGAAGGGGATGTGGCCAGTCTGAAAACGGCCCTCAGCCCATCACCCAGGCTGGCCAGAAACTCCAGTGGGACCCCCACCCTGATCTAGCACACCCTTCAGGGCAAACCAGTGGCCCCCACCCATGCACCAGGCCTCTATCCTATGTAATAAAACAGTAATATGAAAATTGACCCTAACAGCAGAACCACTGGGAATGACTGGTCACTATGACACACACTGACCACCAGGGGGCAGACACTCAATGCAGGAGATGCCCCCTGGTGGTCAGTGTGCTCCCACAGGGGGAGCTCTGCTCAGCCACAATCCAGGCTGCCAGTACAGAGGTAGTGGTGGGAGCCTTTCTTGCCTCCTCAACAGCACTAAGGATGTCCAACTGCAGCTTAGGCTTGCTTCCCGCTGGCAATTGGACATCCCCCAAGGGCTCCCGGGCTGCCAAAGAGATGTCTGACTGCCAGCTTAGGCCTGATCGCCTGGGGAGCAGGCCTAAGCCAGCAGGTGAACATTCCCCGAGGGGTCCCAGACTATGAGAGGGCACAGGCCAGGCTGAGGGATCCCTCAAGTGCACAAATTTTTGTGCACTGGGCCTCTAGTATATATGTAAAAGCCCAGCGACTGGAACAGCAGAACAACCAGAATGACCAGAATGACTAGCGGCTATGATGTGCACTGTAGCAGCCAACCAGCCTGATCCAACCCCAATGCCTACCCCAGCCGGCCTCCAACACCCCAATCAGGGGCAGGGACAGCTGGCCCACTGCCTGAGAATCTTCCCCACCCCCACTCTCCTCCCGCTGGCCCAGCCCAATGGGCCCCCATCAGAAGGGCTGGTTGGATCCCACCTGTGCACGAATTCGTGCACTGGACCTCTAGTTTATAATAATTTTTAAGAAAAGGAGTAAAGATAGAGGAAGTTGTGGTTATTTCAAGCAGCTCCCTAAATGTCAGTAACAACCTGGTGACTTCATGAGGAGCCAGACTGCTGAGATGGCTCAATTGTTGCCTCTGTTCCCCTGTTTTCAAAGGTAGCCTAATAAATTCCAAAGCTTCCAGGTAAGAGGCACCTGCAGAAAATGGAATGCAAGGGTGTGAGAAGGGCTGACCAGCCAAGTCAGGACCTAGAGAAGGGTGGGGAATTTAGCCTGCAACAGCACTGGCTCCACCTTCAGGATAAAATAAATGGAAGGAAAACGAAGCACTGTGTCAACAAAACCAACTGGAAAGGCCTGTTCACCTTGTTCAGGTGGCATGCTATTTATAAGTGTTTGTGGTCCTTCTCCCAACAATCTTTTTTTGACCTCAGCTCATCAGATCAGATGTTATTAAGATTAGAACCATAAATTCTCCTAGCCTATTTAAAATCTAGAATTATGAAAAGAAAATCCACAAATTATGATAAATGAGGTTAATGGGGTTTGTCATCCATGACAGCAAATTGCTGACACAGATTTTCTAGGATAATAACAGTAACCGCCATTTATTGAATTCTAAGAATGTACCAGGTCCTGGGATCAGTCCCTTGCCACTTTGGCATATGGATTATTAGAAGGCAATTGAGAAGCAGCCTTCTTCCTATTTGTGAAAAAGCAGGATATAAATTTGTAAAGGTGTCTCCCCTCCCCTCTCTACCAGAAAGGACAGAAGTTAATCACTGAGCACATCTAGACCCGTCTGACCAGAAGACTCTACATACAAACCTTGTAACGCTAGCCCTTATCTAGCATTATATTTGTCTTTCCACAATCAGCCACCTGCAAAAACTCAAACTCCTTTTCCTTTGTCTTATCCCTTCTCTAAAAATGTATTGTTCTTTTGTTAAGATGCTCTGTAAGCCCAAATTCTAACCACCTTGGGTGTTACTCATCTCTAAGTGTTCCCATGTGTAGGTGCAATGTACATGTTAAACTTCTGTGTTTCTCTCCTATTAATTCATCTTTCATTCTAATTTACAGGGTCCCAGGGGGAGTACCCAAAATGAGTAGAGGAAAAAGATTTATGTTCCTCCCCAACAGGTATCTCCTTTAATCCTCTCAACAACACTATTCTGCAGGTACTATTATTATCCTCATTTATCCATGAATGGAGTGACTTATAGAGGTTAAACTACTTACCATGAGCTAAGCTAGTAAATGACAAGGAAACATAGTGGAAGTCAATTCCAGAATCTATTCTACATATGAACAATAAACAGAATAAGTAAAATAATAAAAATCCAAGAATGTCACTCATGAGTAATAACAAGTAATACTAACATTATTCTTGCTCCCCAAACTAAATATCACATCCTGATTACCTACCATTATTCATCTACTTAAACCTTTAACTCGCGTGCCCTAGCAGATGCTGAAATGTAGGTGCCATTCAATATAGTGCCTATTCATCCCTTCCTTCCACACTTTCAACAGCTGTTAAGCTCTAAAGCCACGGCCAGAAAGGGGCAGAAGCATTATTTCTCCACCCTCAACTCTTAGGCCAGGAGGACATTAGCCAAAATTAATCAACATAAACGGTGCTGGTGAGCTCAAGCACCTGGTACAAGCTTTTTAATCTGACCTTTTCTAGCTACCATGCCTGGGACATTTTGAAGTGCTCAATAAATATTAGCTATTGTTGGTTATTATCATTAGTAATGTCTTCATCTAACCCAAAAAAGTAACAACGTAAGTATCAAAAATAAATAAATAAATTCTTGGCTCCTGCTTCCAATTTTTGGATTCTTTTTTTTTTTTCAAAGCTTTTTATTAGTAAAACATAGAAATTTCTTTCAAATACTAAGACAGCCATGTGATTCCACCACATGAAACCACCACCAGGAAATAACCTCCTCTTGAAGAAAATTATGTCAGCTATTTCCACTACTTTTGTAAAGTAATTTCAATATTGCTCAACTACCGTGCTAGAATCCTGACAGTCACTCACCTGGGAACACAGGAGCCTCGGTGCGACAGATCTGGGAAAGGAGGCGGCGCAGGGAATGCAGCCCAGGAGATGTTTGGTCATTTATTAGGGTCAGCTTATCTCTGTCTTACTTGTTCTACATACTTGATGAGAGCACGAGACTGAGTTCCAACAGGACATACCTATCAGGTGACCAGTCTCTAAAAGAACAAGCGAGGGAACCTGCTTCTGGCATTTGGAAGAAGCTGTTTGGCAGAGAGTTGATTTGACGTAGAAAACAAATGGCACCTGGAGTTGACGTCCAGGAAGAACACTCTGAAGACTTCAAAGTGAAACGCAGGTCTTTAGGGTGGAGGTAGATGATTCCAAGACGAGAGGGACTAAAGTGAGAGGAAAACCCCAGAAGAAAGCCTGAGACTCCGGTACACTAGTAACTTTTTCCTTCTCTAGGGATCAATTAAGAATAATAATTTTAAAAAGAATAATAGATTTTGCCCATAATTACCAATAAAGCAAGCCAAGGTCACGAGGCTCTTTTCATAGATTATGTTCATGTTGAGGGACAATGGAAACATCTCTAAACCTCCTTGTCACTGCCCCTATAGTCTTGTTCCTATCCCTCTGTCTGCCAAGGGAAGCAAAAGAAAATTGGATTTCACCTTGGGCTCCGTAACGGTGGATTGATGGCTCAGTGAAGTCTGAGTAGATTCAGTCACCCTTCTCTACCCCTGAAAATCAAGGGAGAAATTGCCAGCTTTGTGGCCCAAGATCATGTGCAAGACTAGAGGCCCCATCTTTTCATTGTACATATCTATCCTGTTCTCTCTCCGTCGTGGTACATTACTTGTGCTAGGGTTAATGGCATATTATTTAACCATTGGTTGCAAGGTCCAGAATAAAGACAAGGACTAATGTAACACCCTGAAATCCTGGCCTTGGATGATTTTGAGGAATCAGTGAGTGGGTTTACGTATATGGAAAGGAGGGTGTGAGTGAATTTGAGAAGCTAAGAGGGTACTGGAGAAATCTGTTAATTGCTGCCCAGCATTCATTTTCCTCTTGTCATGGTAAAAATAATCTGCATTTCTTTTGGGGAAATGCCCCACCCACGATTCTCAGCCATGCAATGAGACCTACCTTCTGTTTTAAGCAATGTGTCCTGAGTAGCTTAAACCAATCAGTTAAATCAGGGTTTCTCAGCCTTGGCATTATTTATTTTTTAATTGATTTCAGAAAGGAAGAGAGAGATTGAAACTTCGATGATGAGAATCATTATTGGCTGCCTCCTGCATGCCCCCCACTGGGGATCGAGACTCCAACCCGGGCATGAGCCCCGACCAGGAATCGAACCGTGATCTCCTGTTTCACAGATTGACACTCAACCACTGAGCCACATTGGCTGGGCAATCTTGGCATTATTAATATTAGGAGCTGGAAAACTCTTTGTTGTGCAGGACTGTCCTGTGTATTATAGTATATTTAGCAGCATCACTGGATTCTACCCACTAGCTGCTTTATGATACCACAAAGTTAAGATAACCAGAAACATTTCCAGGCTTTGCCAAATGGGGTTGGGAGAGGCAAAAATCATTCCTTATAGAGAACCACTTAGCTAAACTAATCCCTCATTTTACTAGTCAAGGCATTTTTTTTTTACATTCTTTATTTTTTCCATTTTTATTGAAAAATAACTGACATAGACTACTGTACAAACTTGAGGTGTACAGCATGATGATTTAATGTAGATATGATGTGAAATGATTACAACAATAGGTTCAGCTAACATCCACCTTCTCATATAGATACAATAATAGGAAAAGAAAAGAAAAAGAAAAAAATTTTTCTCCTTGTGTTAAGAACTCTTGGTATTTACTCTTTTAATAACTTTCTCATACATCATGTAGCAGGGTTAGCTATAGTCCTCATGTTGTACGTATATCCCCAGTAATGTATTTACCCTATAACTGGAAGTTTGTACCTTTAGACCATCTTCCTCCAATTAGGGTTCCTGATTTCAAAAACACTATTAAGTGGTATATTTTATTTAGTACTTATTAAACACCAGGAATTTCTGGGATAAGCCTCAACAGCTCTATGAGGTAGTATATGTTAGGATAAAAATGAAATTAATGTAATAAAGAGATCCCACAATGTTGTGGCTTAGAAAACAAAGACATTTTTCTTTTATTCAACAGTCTTCATGTAAGTTATTCAGGTTGGGGAAAGTCCACACAGGTATTCAAGGATCCAGGCCCCTTCTGTCTTGTTCCACCATTACTGTCTCATGTTCTACATTATCACTGTTTATGTGGTCAAGCTGGATGACCATCACATCAGGGTTCCACTCACCAGTAAAAGGTAATGGAGGAGGTATACACAATGCCTTTTAGGGTTCAGATTTGAAAGTGGTACACATCACTGCTCTACATTCCATTGGCAAGAACTTAGATACACTTGATTATAAATCAAGTAACAAATGTGCTCTGTGCAGTCATATGCTCAGCTATAGTACTCCTATGAACTGGATGTTTGTCTCCCCACAAAATTAATGTTCAAGTCCTAATCCCCAATGTGATGGAATTTGGAGGTGGGGCCTTTGGGGAAGGTATTTAGATCATGAGGGTGGAGCTCTCATGAGTGGAATTGGTGCCCTTATAAAAAGAAAAACAGAGAGATCCTCTCTTTCTCTCTCTCTCTTTCTCTCTCTCCCATGTGAGAACACAGCAAGAAGGTGGCAGTCTTTAAACCAGGAAGAGAGCCCTCACCAGGAGCCTGACACTGATCTTGGACTTCCAGCCTCCAAAACTATGAGAAATAAATGTTTGTTATTTAAACTACCCAGTCTTTGGTATTCTTTTATAGCAGCATGAACTAAGACTAACACTGTAACTATAAAAGAATAGGGAGAGAATTTTGTTAGAAAACTAGTATTCTCCACATATTGTCATGTTACAAGTGAGAAAGGCAAGGTGCAAAGAGCTAAAGTAGCTTACTCAGAGTTTTATGGCTGGCAAGTAGGCCTGGAATGCAAGCAGTCTAATTGCAGAGCCCATGATCTTAAACCCTGTAACACCACTTTTCCAATGTTCGAACCAGACCTAAAATAAGAAAAGCATTGTACCTATCAATCTGGCAACATATGCTCATATCTACGTATGTTTATGTGTGCTTATGTTTCATGAAACAATCCTTACCCTTACAATAGTCAATGAACTCTGATATTTTAGTTCTAAATTATTTCATTTTTTTTAATGTTAGATTCACAAAATTGATTGCATAGCCCTCCAGGGTATTGTGATTGACAGTATGAATAGCGCACTCAATTTTGGTAGGAGAATTGGAAGTCATTGGATGGCTATCCAAGAGCTCCCAGTATGACCTGTGTGAATAAAAAGGCTAGAGAATAAGGTTCAGAACACAGGTAGGCCTGGGGACACCAGGAAACCCAGAGTCACAGCTAACATCTTGTCTTGGGAAGGGTCTATTAAGATGCACTTGACACCACTGTTGATGTTACTTTCACCCCTGCAACTGGGAGCTGGGTACCATGGCCATTATCACTGAAATGAATTTCAAACTTGGCTCCTGTGTCTCACTCCAGCGTCCATGTACCAGGAGGAAGCAGCCAGTTGGCATGCTTTGACCACAGGCTTGTGCCTGGGCTTTGAGGATCAGGCAGAGCAAAAATCTGGCTTTTCAACTCACAAAACCACAGAAATTAGATTAGATTCTGGGCAGCTCAAAAATGAACAAACAAAAAACCAATGTGCAATATACTCCAAACCACTGGAAGAAGCATTGGTACAGCCACTTTGGGGAACAATTTGGCATTATTTTGTAGAACTAAAATATGTATTCTATGACACAGAAATTCATTTTCTAGGCCTAGAATCTGCATTGAAATTCCCACACAATGTGCCTAAACAGACTTGTTTAAGCATGTTCACAGAAGCATTGTAATATTGAAATCTGGAAACAACATAAAGACTTAGCATTAAAAAAGGAATAGGACTGGGTCCATTGATCATCTTTAGATCCCAGCACCAAGCACTGCTGACAGATTATTAGAACCAAATAAATACTTGTTGAAATGAACTGTAACTAAATGAACTACCAATCAGAAATTATCTGGAGAGCCCAGCCAGTGTTGCTCAGTGGTTGAGCATTGACCTAGGAACCAGGAGGTCACAGTTTGATTCCCGGTCAGGGCACATGCCCATATTGTGGGCTCAGTCCCCAGTGT
>PVJC01008262.1:0-48991 GCA_004026665.1 Murina feae | reverse complement strand
CACAATGTGTCAAACCCTTGACACCTGAGAAATCAATTAGAGTTGTCTAAAACAGAAAATCTTAGAGGCAAATTACCTGGCACCTATACATAGGTGAAGTGAGAGTACCCTCACCCATACCCAGGCTGCTCCAAAAATAAACTGTAGCTGTTTTCTACTTTCTCCTATCCTTACATCTTAATTTGTTCTTTCTATTTATTTTGTAGATCCATTTTGAAATTCTGAGTTTGTCCTTTATTCCAAAACTTGGATATTTAGCTTGAAATCATATTAAAAACACATTTTAATTTCCTAAATGTAATTTAAAAATGAATAAAGTAAGTAATCTCAAAAATCCCAAATAAATTTTATTATAACCACACACACACACATCGGGACCCCAGGAATATCTGTAATACTTTCAACAATAAAGATTAAGCCTGACCAGCATGGCTCAGTGGTTGAGCGTCGACCTATGAACCAGATGGTCACATGCCCAGGTTGTGGGCTTAATCCCCGGTGTGGGCATGCAGAAGGTAGCCGATCAATGATTCTCTCTCATCATTGATGTTTCTCTCTTTCCCTCTTCCTTCCTCTCTGAAATCAATAAAAATATATTTTTAAAAAGATTAAAAAATATTTTTAAAAATTCCAATTGGGTATAATATTAAGTAGCCAGATATTAACTTTATTTTTAATGGCACTTTTTAAACACCAGTATACTTGCATTATGCTTTTTTCCCTTCATATCACCTTATATGGAAACCTAATCAGAGAAAAAATATCGGCTTCTGAGAAATGATATAAAGCAACTTACAGTATATGAGTTCGGTGACTCAAGATATTGAGGTAGAGACAACCTACTCCTTACTCTCTAGTTTTATCAGTTTACACATTTCCAATTACTCTACATAGATTTTTTTTAAACATTATACAATCTTCAAAAATATTCTTCCCACTTTGAGAACAGTTAAATTCTATTAAGAGTACCAGGTGCTAGTCATAATGGAATCCCCAGCATCGCTGAAGGGCCCTGGGAGAATGAGGCATGGAAGTGGTTAGAGGTGCAACCTCATACAACTAGGAAATGACTGGCTCTCACCAGGGTCATTCGGTCCCCATGCTAATAAATGGATGAGCCAGCACCTTCCCCTCTGAGCATTGCTAAGCGGGCCTCCAGGAAATGAAATGTCTCCACCAACACCAAACCCCAAACCAATGAGAGGAGCAGCATTTCTGGCCTTAATCATATCCCCACTCAGCTCTATGGAAACAAGACTGACGGCTTGCAAAGAGCAATGATACTTCCTCTACTGATTCAGGCAAGAGCTGCGAGACACCTTGAGGGGTTATTGGGTTCTTGCTTCTCTACCTAGAACTACATCTTATTTACAAAGTATTTCGGAGGCCTACACCCTTGGTTGAGGAAAGGAAAAGACTGCTTAGAAAAGAATTATAAGCTCCACCATATTCATCATTGTGTCTCCAGCCCTGAACACAGTCCTGGCACATAACAAGAATTCACCCAAGGGGTACTGAAGCTGGCTCCCATCTGCCCAGAAGATCTGATTGTTAGCTTCTCTTCCTAAATCCCCATCCAGTAACACCATGTTGGTAGCTTGAAATTAGCCATGGTGGGAGGAAAATTGTCAAATGCTACAAGTTCACCTCCTCTCCTCCCCAAGAGAGCCAGTGGCTAACCTTTTATTAGCCCACCACTAGGCTCAATTAATGCTTGTCATTGAAATTTATTATATTCCAGGTGTTTTTACACATGCCATCTCACTTGATCATCACAACCTTCAAAGGTTGAAATAAGGGGCAGATGTGAGTGGAATATAGCTTTGGTATCTGCCACCACTTTGAGTGCCAGTGTTCACTATGGTTGACTCTTCAGGTGAAGAGATGAGGCTCCATGCAACTGAGTAACCTGCCCCAGGTCATCCAGCAAATACGGAGCATATCCAGGACCTGAACCAAGACAGGCTGAAATGAAAGTCCCTGTGCTCTCTCTCAACACCTCTGTTGGTCAGGGCAAACCCCAACAGGACATTGAGTTTCACTCTGTAGACATATTATCCAAAGAATAAGAAAGTTAAGCTCCTACCAGCTTAGGCTAGAAGCAGCACTGCCTTGCCTTAGAACCAGGTAAGCAGGGCCTCTACCCTGGCCATCTACCCTGCACTTTGGAATGCCTTCCTCCAGTTCTCCTCCATTGTCTCTGGAAACACCCAGAATCTTCAGTGCCATCCAGGCAGGAGCCCAGATGGGGTCTATTGTCCCCTGTTCCCATTTCTTCCTTTGGGGATATTTTACAACTTTCTAAACCTCTATCCCCTCCCCTACCAACATGAGAAGTGGACCATGTGGTCCAAGGAGCTCTGGGATCATGCCCATGTATCAGTCCCAGGCCTCATGGGCAGGCCTCATTCCAAGAGGGTGGCCTGACAGTGGATTTCCCCTGCTAGCCAGAAGGATATCTCTTTCATGGGTTCACACAGTATTGGACTGCCAGAATGGCACTGACATGCTGGTCTGGGTGAAGTTCACTCATATCAAATACAGGATGAGTTCAGTATAAATTCAGGGCTTAGGACTAACAGCAATCTTTGTGATGAGTAGAATAATGTTTCCCAAGGATGTTCATATTCCAATCCCTGAAACCCCTAAATCTGTCATGTTACATGGCAGAAGGGACTTTGCAGATATAATTAAGGTATAGACCTTAACTAGAGAGAATGTCCTAGATCATCCTGGTGATCCCAATCTAATCTCATGAGTCCTTAAAAGCAGAGAACTTCCTCCCACTGGAAGCAGAAGAGAAATGAGGCAGAAGGGAAAAATCAGAGAGATTCAAAGTATGAGGACTTGAGCTGGTGCGCTGGCTTTGAAGATGAGCCAGGTAATGCAGTGGCCTCCAGAAGCTGAGACTGACTCCTGGTCAGCAGCTAGTAAGGAAATGGGAGTCCCATTCTTATAACTGCATAGGACTGAATTTTGCCAACAATCTGAATGAGCTTGTAAGTGGATTCATCTCCAGAGTCTGCAGAAAGGAACAGCCCTACTCACATTTTGATATCGGACGTGTGAGGTCTGGAAGAGAGAATCGGCCAAGCCATGTTTGCCTGGACTTCTGACCCATGTGACTGTGAGATAATAGGTGAGTGCTGTTTTAAGCCACTAAATATGTAGTTATTTGTTATGGCAGCAACAGAAAATAATACAGACCACCACTGACCTAGGGTCTGAGCCACATGTGCGGGCCCATGTACAGCCTCTAACCTGTGCATATTCTGACCAATGTGCTGCCTCCAGTTACAGCACTGAGGGAGGCAGAGTGGAAGCAGGTGTGTTTTATCTTGTGCGCCCCCTCCCACACCACTTGTGATCCCACCAGGCAATTCCAAAGGATGTCATCCCCTGCCTCCAATTGATGTGGTGACATCACGCTCTCCTGGGTCAGTGTTAAGCTTTGCCTGGCATGGGACACACATTTCTTACATGAATGAGACCACTCTGCCACTCTTCTCTATCTGCCCAGGAGATCTTCCACTCTCCTCCCAGCTTGGGTGGTGTATGGAAGACAAAGATGCAGTCCTTGCTGAAAGAGATCATATTCTAGAAATGCAGTGTTGATGACCTAAAAAGTTCAAAAGAAGACACAATTGGAAGATGTGCTATTTCACCTTGTGCTATAAAATTCTGTGCACGACCCAAAACCAAACTATCATTCTCATTTTCCTGCGTACCCGAGTATGACTTTGCATTTGTGTTCACCCTCAGTGAGGCACAGTAACAACCTCTAAACCAGTCCTTGGAATCCAATATTTATAGGCAGCATGATGGATGATGCAGGGTCATGACTAATGCTGTGATCAGCATTGAACAAATGGGATTGGAGGACTGCAGAGGCTGAGATATCTGTATTGTGTCGATGCAAATAGATTCTGAGTAGACATGGCATTGTGAGTAATAACAGTGTTGCTACCTTTTCCTCATGGAAGATACAAACTTAGCCAAGAACAGAATATTTGGCAATAAAGACCACAAAAGAGATGGTTCCCACAACTGAACAGGGATCTTTAAGTGCACCCATTAGACAATAAGTAAATACATACGTACCTTTTCTCTACCCACTGTTCTAAATCTTTACTGACAAATCATATGGGCCTCACGTGGATTCATAGATATGTGTGGTATGTTTTTAATCAAAATGTTTATATGAACAGGGGCTCTGCAAGAAAAATTAGTCCAGGCCCTTGCCTATCCATGGTAGCCTTGGCAGTATTAAACCCTTCAACAACTGTACTGATGATCAAGGTGATTATTCTCCTCAATGAAATATTGAGTCACCAACCCTCAGCTAGACGACTCCTCACAACCTAGCCAACGAATGGAAACAGTGACATGGGGAAGAGACAGGGCCTCCCTCCAACCCCACTGCCACCCTATCTAGAATGGAATCTACATCAAGCCTCTCAGTTATCTATCAACTGTAGGGGTGGGATTCTACATACATAACTGAGGAGTGGTGTATAGGACCTTATGGTGCTGACGTCTGGTCTTGGTTGACAACTTCTGGTTGACTTTTCTGTAGAGGTTAAATCCAGGCCACATAACTAGGGTGTAATTTAGTACAAACCATCAGAGGCAAAAAGCACCTGAGAGAATCATCTGCTCCAAAGACTACAAGTTGCATATCAGGATACTGAGGCCCAGAGAGCTCAGGTTAGTTTTTTAAGTCTCTGCAGGGCCAATCCAGGTGTCTGTGCCCAGTGCTGGCAGATGGTAGAAGAATAGGAGCCACAGGCCTGGTAGTTAGGGGCTTGAGCTCTGGAGTCAGATTATCTGTGTTTGAAACTATAGCTCCGTTTCTCCAAAGGAAAAATGAGCATCATGATACTACTGCCTTAATTCATACGGTTGCTCTGAAAGTTACATGAGAAAATATATGTAAAAGGTTTAGCACAATACCTGGCACCTAGAAAGCTCTAAATAAATGTTGCTCATGCTACTGTATAAGGCTGCCTCGCTAGTCGGGTAAGGTTGACCTAACTCTATACTTAAGCTAGAACCTGCTGTGTGCCACATACTATGCTCCTCCCTGAGGGAGACTGCACAAAATGGTTTACCTGGGATTACAGACGCAGATAGAAGGAGCTACCAAACTCCTAGAGGCCATGCTGTGTATAAGACATATGGTCCCTCTTCTTGCTCATGCTTGAACTCACTGCAGTCTAACTTCCAGCCTTGGCACTTCCTTGCTCTTGCCAAGGTCGCAGGATTGCCAACTTCAAAGAACACAAGTCAGCCCTTATCTTTGTTGATATTTGTCTTTCCTTAAACAGTCCTTGAAACTCTCTCCACTCTTGGGTTGTTAGTGTCCTCATTAGAAGAGGATCTCTTTCTCATTCTCCTCACGCAGAGAGAAAAGGCTATGTGAGGACACAGAGATGGTGCCATGTGCAAGTCAGAAAGAGGGGCTCTACCCTGCCAACACCTTGATCTTGGACACTCAGCCTCCAGAACTATAAGAAAATGAATTTCTGTTGTTTTAGCCGCTCATAGAGCCAAACAAAATACAGCCATGCCAACAGGCTCTCACCGCCAGGCCTGCACAAATGCTCTTCCTGTGGAAACGACTTGGTCATCCTTCATCAATGAGCTCAAGTTTTAACTCTTACAAAAAACCTTCATTAATACTCTCCCTGCCAGACCTCAGACCAGGTTAGAACCTCTCCTTTGGGCTCCTGTTTATAATAGTGTATAGGATGGACTACACAGTGTGATGATGTCTCTTTTCTTTTATAATATCCATCCACCACTGAGCGTAAACACTGTCTTTCAGTCACCTCACTATCCAAAGCACTAAAAATCATGAGAGACAGTGAGTAGAATCACAGATTTTAGAGTCAAAATGATATGGATCCAAATCCCCCTTCTGCCTCTTGAGCTTTCTGAGCCTCTGTTTTCTTATCTCTCCAATGAGGAAAGGAATTCGATCTACTTCATGGGAGAGCGTTGTTAGAGGGATCTTACATGGTGTGATAAATGTAAAGCACTTAGTGTAGCACTTGTAAAAACAAGGTTCTCAGTAAATAATTATACAGTGAATTGATTAATTGACTAATTAAACAATGATGTAAATTAAGTAGAGGAGATAATTATCTTCTGTCTCATTGACCTACTCTCTCCCTATGCTACCTTGGTCGAGACTTGCTATCGTCAATGGAAAGATGAAAATCATATTAGAACGATCCCCAATTCATTCCTTGTGATAGTGTTTGGACTATGCTGAGATATCTGAAATAACTGGACCAATATCAGCAGAATTAAGCCAGGTGGGTGCTCTCTGGAGGGTAAAATGGCTCATCCAACATGATTCAAGAAGCTCCCTGGATTCTCACTCTTCCCACCACATCACTCTCTCCTTTTCGCACCAATATGCCACATTCCCTGCTCTCTGAGACTGCATGTCTGTGTAAGAGTGAAATGAAATAAACTGGAAACTGTTAGTGACAAAGTGACACAGTACACATCTAGTGAGATATGACACCTTGTTATTTTAATCTAAGTAGAAGTGCCTCATTTGGCTCTTTTGCTGATTTTTTATAAATATCAGAAATGCTGGCTAAATTGGGTTGAGAAAAAGCTTATTATCCCCACAAAGGTATGATGGACTGATGCTCTCCAGTTCGGAAGTTTCTAGAAACATAATCTCTATGAATGAATTCAAGATCTCCATAAATGAAAAGTAACCCATTCCAATTGCACACTAATAACATAGGCATCTAAAAAGGGAAAAATAAAAAGCAAAACGTCCTTAAAGATGACATTTGAATGAAGCTAAAGCTCCTAATCTAGTGAACTTTAAACAATTATGTTTGAAATAATTCTCACAGTAGTGAAGATGTTCAAGGTAAGCAAAAAAGGAATAAAGTGTCTCCTGGTGTCATGGTTATTACTGGCAGTTTTTGTTTTGTGTTGGTATGGTTTTTAATTATCTGTATTCATCAAGGTTGTTATCCTCTTTCTGGAAGGTTGGATAGTTTATTTCATAACAAAGACAATTGTCATTCCTTTTGGCTGCCTACTACTTTTTAAAAAATATTTTTATTGATTTCAGAAAGGAAGGAAGAGGGAGATATAGAGACATCAACGATGAGAGAGAATCATTGATGGCTGCCTCCTGCATGCCTCACACTATGGATTGAGTGCGAATTGAACCAGTGACCTCTTGGTTCATAGGTCGACACTGAGCCATGCTGGTCGGCTGGCTGCCTACTATTTGAATGTCGTGCCTATACTTGAAGAATTGCCTTTCTTTGGAGTCTTTCTGAGAGGCAAAGCCCACTTTCCACTATAAAAGCTGAAATACCAGACATTACCTTTCCCAGCATCCCTTGCAGATAGTTATGAACATGGGATCCAGAATTCACCAATCAGAAGCAGCCATCCTGGAGTTTGAACCAGGTCCTAGTGACACAAGCATTGACCCTGCAGCCCTCAGTAGAGGGGGCAGCAGTTACAACAAGATCATGTTTCCATGGCAGCAGCGTTTGCTTGCTTTCCTCATCCTGTACCTGGAGCAGAAGTGACATTTGGCAAAGGCAGATTAATTAAACAACCTTATGTGGCATGATTGCAGGTAGTGTGTGTGCCCTACCACTGCAGCTCCAGGCCTGGTTTTCCAGCTCCCCTGCCAACCCTATAAGTAACCCAATGTCATTTTAATAAACAAGGTTAAGTCAGCTGGAGTCTGCTTGTGTTGACTACAACTAAGAATGCCAACAGGAGAAACCAGATGACCACAAAGGTAAACACCTGAAATTGCTGCCTCGCACAACCACTTCAAAAATACAACTAAAAGACAAAATTGACATCATCCAGAACCATAGGAAGGCTGGCTGAGTGGAAATTCTACAACTAGAAGGAAACAAAAAGCACACTGAGACTCAGAGGAGGTGTGGAAGTAAAGTGCAGAGGTACGGAGGCGTGCTCAGAAAGGGCTGGCAACTGAGGACATGGTTGTCTTTTTCAATCAGGAGGGAGACACAAGCTCCAAATGACTTTGAACTCCACTTCCAAACCAGTCTCTGGGGACCCAGACTCAACGGGGAGAAACTGGGCTGTCTGGCATAGGGCCGAACTCGAGGGTGGTTTTCCCTCAGAGGTGCTTGCAGTATTTACTATAAGACACTGAGACCTGAGGCCTCTTAGGGCTGGGCTAAGGATCAGCCATAGTGTTTCCTCCACCCTGTTGCTTCTCTGAGACCCCACTCCACCTAAGCTGTGTACAGAGGCTTTTGCATGTGAAAAGCCTGGCCCTTTGCAATCTAAATTATAAACTGCAGCTGGGTCAGAGAGACCCAGAATATCCAAAAGAAAGCCAAGGCCCCATAGCAGCTTGCATTGCTTCACAGCTAGGCCTCATCTTGGTACCTCCAAACCCCAACAAAGAAGAGGAATCTGCAGATCTCTCCATAGTTCCTGCTGGGTAGCCTCAGGCAGAAGCTAAATTAGCACCTCCTTACAGATCCAAGAGCCAATGTACCCAGTGGTCAGAGTGGGACCATCGAGATTACAACTCCTCAGATTCATAAGGGACACACTCAGGGGGCAGATTCAGTGAGCACCAAAGCCCCACTGAAGCAAGTCTTGCCCCATAAGGGTGTCTCCAGCACAGAAGTTCTCCCACCATAGACACAGCTGATTATCACAGCCAATTGGCCTGGAGGTCATTTCCCTCCAGTGATACCAACAACAATCAAGGCTTAAATATAACAAGACTGTGCACAAAGCCCACATAGGGGTGCACCAAGAGTGTCCACCTCAAGTAATTAAGAAGACCTAGCACAGAAGCCACTCTATCAACACAGGGAAGCAGCCAAAATGCAGAGACAAAAAAACAGGTCTCAAATGACAGAAATGAAAGAAAGCAAACTACTGGATATAGATTTCAAAATCCCAGTTACAAGGTTTTTCAAGAATTTTCTAGAAAACACCAATAAATTTAGTGAGACCCTCGATAAATCTAGTGAGACCCTCAAGGATATGAAAAGGACCAACTAGATATTAAACATACACTGACTACAATAAAGAATATTATTCTTTATTGATCCAACAGCAGACTAGAGGATCCCAAGAATCAAGTCAAAGATTTGAAATATGAAGAAGCAAAAAGCTTCTTCCAACCAGAAAAGAAAAAAGAAAAAAGAATCCAAAAATATCAAGATAGTGTAAGCAGCCTCTGGGACAACTTCAAGCATACCAACATCCAAATTATAGGGATGCCAGAAGAAGAGAGAGCAAGATATTGAAACCCTATTTGAAGAAATAATGACAGAAAACTTCCCCTACCTGGTGAAAGAAATACGCGTATAAGTACAGAAAGCACAGAGAACTCAAAACAAAAGGAATCCAAAGAGGACCACACCAAGACACATCATAATTAAAATGCCAAGGGCAAAAGACAAAGAGAGAATCTTAAAAGCAGCAAGAGAAAAAGTTACCGTATTTTCTGGCATATAAGATGACTTTTTAACCCAGAAAAAGTTGGGGGTCATCTTCTACGCCAGGTGTCATCTTATAGGGTGGGTGCTGAAACTTCCGAGTCAGACTAGAAAATCTGCAGTCACCGCATACAGTGGGGGAAGCTCAAAAACGGCCGCACTCCATTCATTTCAATGGAGCTGGATGGAGACTGCAAGTGTCTCTGGTCGGCTCCTTTTTGTGCTGCATACAGTCTCTGTCTGGACTTTTTAACCCAGAAATATCTTCTCAAAAGTTGGGGATTGTCTTATATGCCCAGTAGTCTTATACACCGGAAAATGGGAAAATACGGTAGTTACCTACAAGGGAGTACCCTTACAATTGTCAGCTGATTTCTCAATAGAAACTATGTAGGCCAGAAGGGAGTGGAAAGAAATATTTAAAGCGATGAATAGCAAGAACCTACAGCCAAAATTACTTTACCCAGCAAAGCTATCATTCAGAACTGAAGGTCAGATAAAGAGCTTCACAGACAAGAAAAAGCTAAAGGAGTTCATCACCACTAAGCCAGTATTATATGAAATGCTGAAAGGTATCCTTTGAGAAGAGGAAGAAGAAGAAAAAGTAAAGATAAAAATTATGAACAAATACATATCTATCAACAAGTGAATCTAAAAATCAAGTGAATAAATAATCTGATGAACTGAATAAACTGGTGAATATAATAAAGTCAGGGGCATAAAAAGGGAGTGGACTGACAATTCTCAGAGGGAAAGGGGTATGGGGGGTGTGGGAAGAGACTGGACAAAAATCATACACCTAGGAATGAGGACAGTGTGGCAGGGGGGTAAAGGCAGAGGGTGGGGTGGGAACTGAGTGGAGGGGAGCTATGGGGAAAAAAAGAGGAACAATTGTAATAATCTGAACAATAAAGATTTAATTTTAAAAAAAGAATGCTGACAAATTCTGAGGGCGTCAGGGGAAAATGAAAAGATTCAGAAAGCTGGAGCTGGACTGTTCCCACCTCCGGGGAGCCTCGAACAGGTAGCGATGTCTCCTTTTCAGACCCACTACAGAGAGCAGGCCGCCTGTAGGAGCTTTAACATCTCAGCCCACGTGTTCAGTGAAGCGCAAAAGAAAGCAAATCAAAGCGTGAACTGTACTGCGCTGAATGTGGATGTGTCAAGAGAGCAAGCAATAGGTGCCCATGAGCTGTGAATGTTTGAAACCACAAATTGAAAATCTGTGCTCCCTTGGGCCTTCTCTAAGTCTGTTTTGAATAAGGCTCCCATTTCTGTTAAGATCATTCTAGAGCAATTCAAATATGTGGTCCAGATTATTCGTTTAAAAAATTAATTCAACAAATTTTAACAAGGATGTACAATGCACATAGTATAGAGAGGGGCGGTTGTCAATAATTCAAAATTGAAGTAAGTGCAAACTTCAACACCAAAATGTCATGTCACACGCTCACACAGTACTCCAATCATTTCTAAATGGTAGGTGCTTTTGATACTTCCTCTGGTAAATATGTTTTCACTAGGAAGATAATGTTGTTTCTTAAATGCTTCCAAAGTGCGTAAAAAGTGTATCCTCCTTCATAGATCACGTATATTTATGCAATATTGTATGCACCTACATAATGACTTCCCAGACATTTTGGAAAATCTGATATTCTGGATACGGAAAAATATCTAGGCCATAGATTGCACACTTTCAAGGACAGAAAACTATAAAATGCACCTACTCTTTAAAAGATTTCATGGTTGGACCAGGTAGGGTCTGAGGGGGCCAAGTGGGGAGATAGGCAGGTGAATGAAAGGAACAGACATAAGTACTGAAAGGAAAGAAGCTTGAAATGAGACAGCCGTTTGAGAAACCCATTTCCTCTTTCCACGTGAAGTTGTCTTAAACTGCAGACACAGAACACAGGGGACAGAGGGGCTTCTCCCCCAGCCCATCCTCCTTTCCCGTGACTCTCATTTATTTAAAAATCCAGAACCCACATCACCCCACCAAAAAGGCCTCCCTGTCTTTCTTGTGCTGCCCTTCAAGCACTTGGGGTTCCCTTTATCCCAATCAGTAACGTCCCCTACACTGGCTGGTGCTAAGAATGAAACATTGGGACAATAGAAAGCAGAAATCACTCCTGCTCCTGGCCCAGCCCCTTTTCCAGCAAGACTAAGGGGAAACACAAGCTTCATGGGGACTTTTTTGAAATGACATCTTGGTCTTGTAATGCAGCGGGACGGATTTCCTGGCCATTAGAAACACACTAGCCAATGGAACCCAGGCTTCCAGCTCCTTCCTCAAGCACGTCAACATCTCCAGGCGAAATTCCTCCCCTTGTTCCAAACACAGAATTGTTGAGAGTGGCCCTGTCGCATCTACAGGAAAAAAAAAAAGCCTCCTCCACCCACCTGTCCCCAAATGAGAAGGGCTTTCTGAGCAAAAGGGAGTATGAGTAGTTTTTAAAATCAAATACATCCTATTGTGTCTGAAAGTATCACAGCCTACGCTCCTGAAAGTGCGATAAACCATAGTTCCCATAGATGGCGCCAGGTGACTGCTAAATGAATACCTAATCCGCATTCCCTGTCAGTCAGGTTGGGTCCTGGCTGTGGGAAGCCTGGAGAGCTTTCAGCGCGTCCCCATCTTTGCCACCAGTATTAGCTGCGTGGTTCCCACGTTTCCATTACAGTTGGATGATCGTAGAGGAGGCCTCAGGCTTCGCCGTGTTCTTTAAGAACTCTTGCTGGTATTTTAAAGTTAATGCTCTATGAAATTAGCCAAATTTCTCTCACTCTGGTGCCGTTCATCCTACTCCCATCTTTGTGAACAGACATGCATCCAGTCCAAGTGAACTAAATAGGAATTCCAACTCTTCCTAATGTCTGTCTTGGCTTCAGTGCCTTCTCCATGTTTTCCAAACCATCCTGGATTTCAGTGCCAAGACCTGGTCACAAACACCGAATTCAGATAGAGATAATAGGAGCTAAAGGGCTGCTTCGGGTTGTTCACCTAAGTCTTCACATTTGTTTAGTGCCAGCAGTTTATAACGCCTTATCTTTGCCTCAGCAAGTCCTCCTAATGATGCAGTGAGCGTAGCAGAATTATCTCCAATTTGGAAGCGAGAGACAAATTTCAGAGGCCAAGTAGTTAGCATTTTCTAACCTGATGACATCAGGCCAAAGACGGTCAAAGTCCAGCGACTTTTTCAACCCATCTGGCTGTGTCTCTCCATGCTTTGTTCATGTGTGGACTCCTAATTTTGTTCCTTTTTTAAAAAATTACTAGAACTACAATGGCGATCCATAGTCAGTTTGCCATTTAACAATCACAGTTTAGAGAATTAACATTTCCCGGATGTACTCACAATGTCAAAACCACTAACACCACCCCAAGCACCTTTCTAAAGTACTTGCTTACACATGTCAGCTCAGGTGACCCTCTGGCAATAAAGCATTGTTATTAATCCCTAACTGACACAAGGCAGCTGAGGCACCAAGAAGTTAAACAATTCCAGTGAAGATCACACAACAAACTGTGGAGCTGGGATCTGATCACAAGCCATCCTGCTCCAAGGCCATGCTCTTACCAACTGTACTAATATGCCCTCAGAACCATCACTGGGGAACAGAGTTATCGAAGTTCATCTTCCCTCTCCTAACAAACCTGTGACACATTGGCTTGAGGTCACACACGGGGTGCAAATAGCTCCTGCCTGAAGCCCTTAGAGTGGTCTTTACAAGTCTGCATTGGTCAAGGGAGACCAGTGTAGACCCAAGGAGGCTGCCTGCAAGCATCTGTTGAGAATTCCTGTCAACAGAGGCAGGGAAAGTGGAGTTTTTACCAAGAGAAGAGTGGGCTGTATCACTACCAAGTGGCTGACATAGCCTCTTACCTTTGTTTCTCGTTTCTAAAGTAGAGCTAATTCCATCCAGTTCTCTTTGGTATCTATTAAAAGGAGTTCCCCAGCAGAGACAGTGGACAGCATCCAACTGCTGGGGCTCACCTGGGTCCAGAGTGGGGGGCCCCTCTCTATTAGAAGTTCAAGGTGTGCTTTCAACCGTTGCGAGTTTGTGAAGATTAAATAAGATACAAAATACAAAGTATTTTTGAAGGCTCCTCAAAAAATTAAACATAGAATTACCCAGTAATTCCACCCTGAAGTATATACCCAGAAGAAATGACAGAAGGAACTTGGGAGATACTTAGACACCAGTGTTTATAGCAACATTATTCACAATAGCCAACAGCAGGAAGCAACCTGCAGTGGTAGAAATATCTGTGCATCTGCAAAATTCGTATGTTGAAATCGTAATGCTCAACATGATGGTATTAGAAGACAGGACCTTTGGGAGATGATGTGGTTATGAGAGGGAAATGAATGGTGGCGAAGGTTACACAACACAGTGAATGTACTTAGAACCATGAAATTGTACATTTTTGAATGGTTGAAATGGTAAATTTATGTTGTGTATATTTTGCCACAATAAAAATTTTTTTATATACAGTGCTTAGGCTATCAGGGACAGACTGCCAGGTGCCTAGCCAATATCCATTCTCCTCTTTTTCTTTACTAACACAACCTTGGTTTGTAGGTTTCCAGACTCCCTGAGAGAGGGGTGATGGCATGACTCTAAGCTGTGTAATTAGATGTAAACTCCAGTTACCGAGGGTGGATTCTGGGAAAGTTCATTACCAGGTCAGGACGAGGGAGGCTGATTCCTCTGCCATTCTCCCTTTTGCCTTTGACTCTGTTGAAGAGAAATCCACAGGCCCCAAATGGTGTTGCTTTAACTAAAGCCCAGGATACCAAGCCTAGATTTAACACCTGACCTAGTTGCTATTTCATCCTCTCTCTGAGACATAATCCTCATCACCCAGCCTGGAATTTTCTGGTCAACACCAATGAGGTAGTGTGTCACATGGGCCTCTCCATTCCTCCCCCACCCCAGAGGGGGAAAATGTAGTCTGCAAGATAAAAGAACAAAACAAAACAAAAAAACCCTTCCCCTACTCTTTCCTGTTCCCCCCAAAAGATGTCCTGGTCCCAAATTATCCTTTCTTTTCTTTTGTTAATAGTTTCCTTGCCCTACCCTTCTTTTCTATGCAAACCTTCTATTTTATAACCCTCTCTAGTTGCTAGATGGGAAGCTGCCTGATCCATATGTTGCTTAAGAAAGCCAATTAGAAATTCAAATCTACTCAGTTGATTTATTATTATTATTTTTTAACAATCCTTACCATCTTCCAGCATGGAACATAAGCAAGAGAGCTAGAACTCCAGCAGCCCTCTTGAACCTTGAGGGTAGAAGTCAGCACTGGGGAGGCAGAGCAGAAAGAGAGAAGAAGCCTGAGATATGAAGGCGTTGTGGGCTGCTGTGTCTTTTGTGGAAGGTTTATCCCTGGACTTACTGTTACAGGAGAGAAGAGAGAACCCACCTCTGGTTTACACCAGTATGTAAGCCGCCTGCTGCTGAACACAGTGCCCAACTGATTCAGCATGTTCGCCTCCATTGATAACATTGCTGTTATTGGTTTTATGATCAAAAAAGGGGCACCACATACTTAAAGCCAGAGGATCTAGGAGCACGGCCCTGCCAATCTCACTGTCACAGAGGCCACAAGAAAAACGGGCCATCACTATGTGTCACCTTGGGCAGCCATGTGGACTGATATGCTTCCTCCCCAACGAGCTCGAGAGTGGAAAGGACTGGGAGGCATCCTGTGAATTTTCCCTACCAGAGCGTAGGGGAAGCTGAAGATGTCTCTAATCACCTTTCACAAGCTCGTGACAACTCACCACGATGGACTGGCTGTCTCATCATCTGGATGACTCATTCCGACAACTCATAGTTCACTTCCTCTACTTCATTGACCTTTGCTGACACACTGCCCCACACCAACAACTTCCTTGTGCAGCCACACCCTGGTCCTGGGCAGAAGGGAGAACTATCAGAGTCTTGATCACTGACATTTCACAATCAGATTGCTTCTCCCTCTTCTACTCCCTACTCCCCACACGTCCACTCTCTGGCCTCATTATGTTGGTCAAACCATGGGTGTGCATCTTGGCACAAGGAAATTCAGCATTATCTATCAATATTTTAGATGCATGTGCTCTTTGACCCAGCTATTCTATTCCTAGGCATTTATCCTACAGATCCCAGGAGTGTGCCCAATAACACGTATACAAGAATACTTTATCATATGCTACCACTTGTGTCGGGTAATTTATGTTAAAAAAAGAACATAGTCACTATACCTGTAATATATTTGGATATATATAAAACCTATCCCTATACTCTGTATATATACATAATAATATCTGTGTCCTTAATATATATACTGTCTCTAAGAGGATATCAAGATATAGTCTTTCATACTTGAATTTTACACCGTGTGCCAATATTACCTATTCAAAATACTTTTCTAAAAGGCATTCACCCCAGAACTGTTCCCCACTTCTCCTAGTCTTCTTGCCCTTGCTGCCTCTCTGACCCTGGTGCCCATCTGTAGCAGACACTTGATACCTGGTTCTCATCTCTTCAGGCATTATCTTTCGGTGCACACTGATCAGACCTGGAACATCTCTTTGCCTGAGGTCTTTCTCTGGCCACCAGAGTCCTCTCTGTCCACGTGTGTGGCAGCTCTCAGCCCCTGGTCACCTCGGAGCAGTCCTAACCAACAGCTAATGGGAAGTGGTGTGTAAGGACACCAGCCCCCTGAAATGCACTTCCTCACTGGCCCCCGGAGTAACCCAGCAGGATTAAGTTCCTGTTGCCTGCAGTGCCCTCCTTTTATCTGCTTCTCCTCACTGCTCTCCCCACTTTGCTCCTCCTCTCCTCTACCAGCATCTTCCCTTGAATCACCCTTCAGTTTGCTCTCTGTCCTCAGGTCTGCATTTGGGAATCTCAGATGAAGGTGCAATCATTTCAACTCTACTCTCTTTAGAACTTTTCAACTTCTGCTGACTTTCTGTGTACCTCCCACAGCAAACCTCCAACTGCTCCAGCCCCAACAGTCCAGTGCCCCGGAGGAAATCTCTTAACCATGCCAATGGACCCTCCCAGATGCAGTTCTTGCACCCTCAACTTCAAGCTGGCTCATCACTGCTGCTAATACTTCCTAACCAAATCCTCTTCTCTTTTCCCAAAAGCAACATCTCAAAACTGTTACTATTAAGTTTGAGTCTAGAGTCCTACTTACTCCTATTTCTCCCTTTCCCCCAAGAAAATAGAAGAATTGCCAGTGAACTGGTGATTTTTATATAGATATTTAAGTATTTGATACATGTTTATTTTCTCTGATGGATACGTTTTCCTCTTTGGGTTTTTCTTTGTGTATGATACAGTCTGCCATTTTCCAGTCTTATGACCTTGAGCAATTGACTCAATCTGTCTCCTCTAGAAAAAAAGATAGTAATGGCACCTAGTTCATGTGATGGTTCAAGGAATAAATGAGTTATAACATGGACACATAGACCAGAGTTTGAAATATTTTAAGTGTTTGAGAAATGATATTGTTTGAGTATTTTCCAAATGTTATGGAGTGTATACAGGTTACTTATTAAATCACAACTAAGAGCAATATTGTATGTATAACTATATAAGTAAACATATTCATATTTCTGGTTACCAGTTCTTACCTTCTGCCTATTTTCTTGGAATATCAGAGGTCTCTATTTCCCCATGCTAAGTCCTCCATCTGTACTCACTAAGCCAGCCACTAATTATCACCTAAGGTTTATCCATTGGTTGTGTTCCTCCTCCTACTCACTTCTGTCTTCATTCTCTTCTTTTCCATTGAATCAACCTCAAATATGTTCAAATTTTTCCCATAAAAAAACCAAAAACAACAAATTTCCTTTCACCTTGCTGTCATACAAAGTTAAGACTTTCCTGTTCCTTGCTGCCTACACTTCATCATCTGTCAAAATTAGACTTGCTTCCCCCCAACCCCACTACTGTTCTAATAAGCTTCTCTAGCAGTAGCCCCTGACCTCACAATTATCAAACTGACTTTTTTTTAAGTTTTCTTCTACTGGACCTCTTTCTACAGCGTTTGAGAGTGTTTGGAACAACCTCCCTCTATTGATTCATTCATCATAACTCGTTGAGTATTTACCATTATTGATGATGTCCTGGTCTAAGCTTCATGTATACAGCGAGAAAGATTGTCTTAAGTCAGATTTCCACAGGAAGCAGAGATAGGAGTTCAGTGTAAGTACTTTATTTGTGAAGGGATTCCAGGAAACATTGGTAAGGAAGTGAGAAAGTGGGCAGAGAAAGGGGGAGAGTCAACAGAGGCGCATTCATGAGCAGCATAGGTGACTTGGTTCACTCTTGTTTAGGACCCCTCAGAGACGACAGAAAGCAAACTTCAGCACTGTGCCTCACAAGGGGTGCGGAAACAAGTATTCCACCACCAACTCTCACCTGTCAGTGACCTCCCAACATCTCCAGCTGCCTCATATAAAAGGAAGCCTCAGACAGAACACTGCAGTTGCCTGCAGTGAGAAGTCCAGGTATCCATGGTAACAGAGCATATATTAGGGGCCCCGTAGAGCCTGCTCCAAAGACAGGCAAGGTTTCTGTTCTATGCAGATTCCACAGACAAATGATAAAATGCAAGCGACAAAGAAGAAGAAGAAGAATTATATGATTTCAGATGGGGACAAATGCTATGAAGAAAATGAAACTGTGCAATATAACAGCAATTGGATGAGGGCATCCTGGGGTGAATTGTGCTCTCATGTACTTTGGAGTCCTAACCCCCACTACCTCAGAGTGTGACTTTATTTGGAGATAGAGTCCTTACAGAGGTGACCGATTAAAGTGGAATCGTTAAGGTGGGACCTAATGCAATACCGAATGGTATCCTTATAAAAAGGGGAAATCTGGTCAGAAACTTGCATAGAAGGAAGATAATATGATGAGACATGGGAAAATGATGGCCAGCTACAACCCAAGGAGAGAAGCCAAGAACAGATTCTCCCTCACAGCCCTCAGAAGAAACCAACCCTGCCAATACCTTGATTTTGGACTTCTAGCCTCCAGGACTCTGAGACAATAGATCTGTTGCTTAGGCAACTCACTCTGTAGTGCTATGGTACAGCAACTCTAGCAAACTCAAACAGCGGGTCTCTGCTAATTACACCGGGTGGTGAAGAAAGACCTTTCTGTGGAGGTGATGTTTAGGCTGAGCCAGCCTTGCATAGGTCTAAGGCAGAGCATTATAGACAAAGGAGCAGCAAAGGCAAGGACCCAGAGAGGGAATGGATTTGAAGAACAGAAATAAGGCTGTTGTGTCTGGATTTCATGAGCAAGGAGAGAATAGCACAGGATGGGGTTGGAGAGCTAAGCAGGCGCCAACCAGATGTGGGTCCATTGAAAGTTTACATTTTCATTGAAGTGCAATGGAAAACCATTGGAGAGTTTTAATCAGAGAATTGATAAGATCTTATTTGTGCTTTTGTAAAAGCATTCTGTCTGCTGGGTGGAGAGTGGCCTAGGTAAAATGGGGCATGGGATCAGAAGGTTGGAGATGACTGGAGAGGCCAGAGAAGTGGTCCAAGGGAGAGGAATTGGTTTCTTGGAATCATGGGGTAGGAGGTGCTCGTGGGAAGAGAAAGAAGTGAACAAATTAAAATATACTTAGGACTTGAATTGGTAAGACTTGCTGATGGGAGGATGTTGGAGGAGCAAATCAGGAAAATACCCATTTGCTTCTTTGAGCAGCTGGGTAGATGGTGAGCCACTTGCTGCAATGGGGAAGCCTGGGAGAAGACAAGGTTGCTGTGGAAAGGGAGAATTCTTCTCTTCCCTAGGCTTTCAGTGTACTGCCCACTACTCCTGCTTTTTTCCTTCCCTCTCTGACTCTTCTCTCTGGGTATCCTCTTGGTTCCTCTTTCTCTAGCCACAGAAATGTTGGCATTTCATATTTCTTTCCCCTTGTTCCCCACACAATGGATGATTTCCTCCATTCCCAAGATTCTGGTACCGACTGTATGCTAATTCTTACATCTCTACATGCCCAGTCCAGTCTCTCCCCAGAGTTCCAGAACTTTAATTTCAACTGACTTATAGATTTCACACCTGGAAATTCAAACTAATGCATCCAAACCTCTCTAAGCCCATCCATGCAGGCTCACCCTCAAATCTACGCATTCTAGAGACTTTTCTAGCTTAGCTAATGGTCAGCCATCCATCTGACCTCTCTTAATATCTCCTCCTGCTTCCATATCACATTTCCCTCCAAGGCCCACGATTGTTAAATGTAATAGTGAGAACTGTTACTGTAGAAAATAAAACAAAAACGAAAACGTTAGGAATTACGTTTTTAAACAGCTTTAATAATTCAGCTAGAATTTAAAATTCTGTTTTTAATATGTTATTCTGGGGTTATGTGAAATATTGTAAGGTTATCTGAAATATTTGGTGATTGGGATATTTGCTTGATGAAAACGTAAGTTTCCTAGTGAAGAGCAGAGATAAAAAAAAAAAATCCCTGGACCATAAAACAGGAGCCAAACACTTAAGTATAGGCTTTGTTATGTATTTGCCATTTGTTTATGGAGAAAAAGTAATTTGCTAACTTTGTGTCTTAGTTTCCTAATCTTTCAAACGGCTATGAAAATTAATATCATCTCTACCCAACTCACAGGGATGTTTCACTAAAAAAAAAAAAAAAAAAAAAAAAAAAGAAGAAGACTATTATCATTAAAAGTGTCAGGAATGAAATAGATAGAATCAAATGGAATCCTATATAATAAAACCCTAATATGCAAACTGACTGAACAATGGAACAACTGGTAGCTAGGATGTGCACTGGCACCAGGGGGCAGATGCTCAATGCAGGAGCTGCCCCCCTGGAGGTCAGTGTGCCCCCACAGGGAGAGCACCGCTCAGCAGCGGTGGTAGGAGCCTCTCCCACCTCTGCTGCAGGCAGGCAGTAAGGAGCAAGGGGTCCTGGACTCTGAGAGCCCCGGAATGTGAGAGAGATGTCTGTCTGCCAGCTTAGGCCCGATCCCCCAGCAGGCAGACATCCCCCGAGGGGTCCTGGATTGGGAGAGGGTGCAGGCCAGGCTGAGGGACCACATCCCCCCACCCCCTGAGTGCACGAATTTTGTGCACTGGGCCTCTAATATTAAAACAATGACCTAACATGGCCAAGTAGGGTTTATCTCAGGAGTACTAGTATAATCATAGCTTAATATTTGAATACAGATTAATATTACTACATTAACATACCAAAGTAAAGAAGTCATATAATTACTGAGAAAACTGTCCAAACACCATTGGAAAAAATTCAACATTAATACAGAATTTAAAAACAACAAAAACCTCTTATCAAGTTAAGCAACTTTTCTTTTAATTTTTGGCTTTCTCAGTTACATTCACTATGTCTTTCTCATAAGTGTAGTTTTAGGATGACGAGTTTCAAAAGTGCTTGCTTTCAGAATTGCTTTTCAATTTTTTTAAAAAAAAGCTACCAAACATGCTTTTCAGTGATAATAAGCATGAAAGAATAGAGTGTGAAGTAGAATTTTATTATTTGAAAACATCTGAGAGGCTCGTACTTATTGCATTGTTTCTTTTTGTGGATATTACCGGTCATGGCCTTCATTTATTGACACACAGTCTTAAGTCAGAAATTCAATCTCCAAAAATAAGTGTGTGAAAGAACCCCTGTTCTAGGAGTAGAGATGATCTCAACAGAGTCAGGGCACAAAATTAATTTTTGTATTTATTTTATTTCTTCTTCTTCTTTTTTTTAATGGATTTCAGACATTCCTGTCTCTTTAAGTTGACTATATCTAGTTGGAACACACAAAGGCCAAGCATTCAGCTATCCCACCTCTGGCCTTTCCCATTGCTTCCACATCATGGAATGAATGCCGGCAGCCCTGAATCATTTCCAAGTCACTGGTAAAGCAGGGGAGTTCGCAGGGCTTGTACTTAGGTCTACTATCTTCAGTATAAAAGTGACTTCTCTGTATTTCAAGACATAAAATCGCAGAGCATTTTTGAAAGGGGTCTGAGCAACCCTTTCAAACTAGTAGGTTTTAAATCTGGCTTCATCTTACAATAACTAGAGGGTGTTTAAACAATTGGCGCTGCCCAGGCTTCTCTCCCAAAGAGTTGATTTATTTTGTCTAAATCAACCGGCTTGCCCCAGCTCACTGATTGAGTGTCCACCTGTAAACCAGGGGGTCATAGCTTGATTCCCGGTGAGGGCACATGCCCGAGGTTTCCAGCTCATTTCTCAGTAGGGGGCGTGCAGGAGGCAGCTGATCAATGGTTCTCTCTCATCACGGATGTTTCTCTCTCCCTTTCCCTTACTCTCTGAAATCAATAAAAAAAAATATTTAAAAAGATAATAAATCAATCAACTGGCTTTAATATTGTTAAAAAGCTCCCCCAGGTCATTCTAATATGTAACCATTATTCTAGTTTCATCTTTTCATTCCATGAGCAAATTTTGGCTCAGAGTGACCAACTAGGTAACAGCGATCTCATTGACTTACAGGTAATTCTTATGTTAAGAAGATTTCTGCCCTAACTGGTTTGGCTCAGTGGATAGGGTCCTAGGTTCAATTCTGGTCAAGGGCATGTACCTTAGTTGTGCACATCCCCAGTAGCGGGTGTGCAGGAGGCAGCTAGCTGATCGAAGTTTCTCTCTCATCAATGTTCCTAACTCTCTATCCCTCTCCCTTCCTCTCTGTAAAAAAAAAAAATCAATAAGATATTAAATAAAATAAAGAAGATTTCCAAAATTTGGAAATTAAAAAAAAAGATGACTTGCATTCAATCAGTACATGACCATTAAGCAAGACCAGGGGCCATTTGACTCACTAGGGGGAAATAAATCTTATTTTACTTACATAATTCTAATTAAGATCCAGACATTTTTAAGTCTATAAAGGTTAGATGTTAACTTGTGGAAAATAATTACTATGCAAGTAAGTTTTTGTATATTAGAAATAAAAATTATTTCTATTCAGCTGAGAAGATAGCCCCAAAGCTTATGATTTTATTGGCCTGTGGGGCATTATAACCAGTTTTGTATATAATTTAGCAATCTTATTCCAATATATCTTTTCATTTAGTTCCTCTCTCTCTCTCTCTCTCTCTCTCTCTCTCTCTCTCTCTCTCTCTCCCCCCCCCATTCCCTTTCCCTCTCACACTCCCTTCCTAGTAATAGATCATTTACCTTCTCTGTGTCTCAGATCCCAAACTAGCTTTACTATCTTTCTGATAACCTCATTAATGAGAAATAAAACTTGGACACTTGTTCACTAAATAATTATGTGAAAATTATGAGAATTATATTTGGACAGTTGAAATGATATAAATTTTACTAGGGTGTTCTAAACTATTAAGAAGCTTTAATTGTTCATTCAAGATGTAATTTATTCTGTTCTCCAAATATATTACTCATCAGAAGCTATAAAGTTGGAGACTTTTGCTTCAGGCAAAGTAGAGGAATAAGAATCTAACTAACCTTTCCCCTCAGGGAAAAAAAAAATTAAGTGGGGAAAAATATATCAGGCCCAGTCCTACCCTTCAGAAATCCTGAAATCCTCAGTGCACTTCATCTGTGTGGCCCCTATAAACTCAGGTCCATACCCACCCACCCACCTTGTCTAGTGCCTAGACAAGGGTCTCAAGCCATCTCCTACTTTTTATTAGCTTGTATTTTCTTTATTTCTCCCTTTTTGAAAGAATCATAAAAGAATTATCTTCTTCAAATGCAGATTGCATTTATAAAACTTTTGTCTCTATGTTAGAAAGGGTCATAGCGAAATTGAAATCATCTAACAAAGCAGTCTTCATCAAAGAGATAAAAGGGAAATAAAGATAAACATAAAACTTGACTTGTTAGTAAAAAGTACAAAGAGGAGAGAAGGGTTTTTCTTATCAATTAATTGCAATTGACACGGATTTTTTAAACTAAAAGGCTAATGTGTTGCTATGGCTGCAAGTTTGCGTTGGCATTTTCACTAGGGAACAATGTGGTCTGAACATTCCTCCCACTTTTCACATCTGCCCACCTGCTCCAGACGGGGATTTGGTAACCTGGCTGCTAGCCCTAGCCTCCTCCACCGCCCCAGTGGCAGTGGGTGCACATTTTTCAGCCCTCCTCTGAAATCTGAAAGCCCCTGAGATTTGAAGCTTCGCCCTGGCTCCTGCTCAAAATACACATTGTCAAACCACAGAACACTAATCAGTTTCCTCAATAACCTTTCACCTCTTTGACATGATATATAAACACATGAGATCACTATGAGATAACTTGTTTATTTTAATGATGAGTTCTTTAAAATACATTTAAAAATAAATGTATCACTAAAGAAGATATCTGTCTTGAAATTTGGGGTGTTTCATACAGCAATGCTTAGGGATGACCTCTGGATGATTCTCTAAGTTTTACACATTCAGATATCTTGTCTGTCTTCCTCTCCCCTCCCTCTTTTTATATCATCTTCTCTCCATATCAGTTTTTCTGATAACATTTGTACTCATTATTCAAGCTTGTATCTCTGAGATTTGATCACTGGAATGTCTCCTAAGATGTAAAAAGGCAGTAGGCAAAGGATTCCCAGGATGAGGCCTCCTAAGGACTCACTAGGCTGCAACAACTGAAACTGGGTGTCCTCAAGCATGGAAGAATGTTAACTTCTTAGTTCATGCTTTTATCATGTCAAACTGGTCTCTGTTCCTGCACCCCCTTTTCAACTTCTCTCTTTACTCCAACTGGAGCGATTTGTCTAAGCTGCAATTCTGCCACTTGAAATACTCCCATGGTTCCCCAATGTTAGTGAGATAATGCCCAACCTCCTTCAAATAGTGATCTGATCCTGGCTCCCACTCTCACCTTTTCTCTCAATGTCCACACACCTCCCTACCCCTGTGCAATAGCATGCACACACACACACACACACACACAAACACTTCTTCACCCAGACACACCAAACTCCCTGTAGTTCTCAGTCTAACTCACTGTTTTCCATGCCACCAGGCCTTTGCACATGAGGTTTTGCCAGCCGAGACCTCCTCTCTTCCTTGTCTCCCACCCCCGGCCAGTGGTATTCACTTATAATAATATAGTTTCAAAGCTGATCTCTCATCCTGGAAGAGTGCACATAGCACCCTGTCTCATACCTTCCTCTGTCTCTGATCTTTGTAGCCAAGTTTATTTATAACCATGAGTTAGAATGCTCTACAGTTGTGGTTTCCTGATGTCAGATGCCAGCAGGAGACCAAACACTGAAATCAGTGATCCACATGTTTGAAAATATGTGGCTGCGTATCACTGCATAGCTCTAGCTCAAGAAGAAACGAGTAATTAGTGGGTCTTTGGTTCACCACTCTGAAATCTCCAAGGACTTTTCTTGGCCCCCTCTCAGTGGCCACAGTAGAATTGCTCACGCTCTAATGCTCTACACAGAATGCTTTTGATGTGTAATAGCAGCACACATTCTGATTGCCCAAGCTGTGAGCAGGTGTGCAGGGCTTTAATGTTCTCTGATATGTGGACCACGGCCTCCCTGAGCAGTGGCTGCAGGGCTGTTCTAACCCCAAATATGAGAAAAACTATGATATAGTGGAAAGAGCATAAGACTGCAGGTGACAAGCCCTGAATTTACATTCTTGCTCTACACTTCTGGCTCTATCGTGTGATCTTCAACAAGTCATGGGTCTCAATTATTTCATCTGTAAAAACTAGTGAGCTGGACAAGATCAGTGTATCTCTAACTGGAATCCACAGACTGCCCGTATCAGAATCACCAGGGATGTTTTTCGGCAATGCGGACACCTGGGCCCCTCTCCATCCAACTGAATCATACTCTTTATCGTGGATGGAAAGAGTTGAAGTGGGAGGTGACGTTTAGAGAGGAGGAGAGGCCCAAAGTCAGCATTTTTAATATTGAGCAACTCCTGTGCTTATTAAGTAATTCTTGTGCTTACTAAGATTTGGGATCCACTGAAATAGATGATTTCACAAGCAGTGGCTCTCTTTCATGTTCTCATCACATAAGTTCAAGGTAACTGTCTGCTGTGAGATGTGTAGGGAAGTGCTTAATTATTAAATTTTAGAATTGTGTTTAGAAAATAAAATTTAAGATTGTATTTATAAATTAATTATGGGGAATTCAAAGTAATCACTATAAATTGCATTATTTCCATTTCTTGTTGCCCCTTGTATTTGCTTGAGTAGAATATCAAAGAACAAATTCACCCCTCAAATGCTAGCAATGAGTACATGCAATGTATTTTATCTATTAACAGGCTATTATAGTGGATTTCTTTGGTGCTGCACATTATATTCCTGCATCCACCTCTGATTTCCTCCACATGGCAGTCAGCATTGGGCAGTGCATGTGAGCTCAAATTCATCTTCAGCCAGCAATGTCCGACTTCAATATTCACTAAACTGTAACATAAAGTTTACTTGTTTCAAAAAAAGTGTTCAATTTAGTGGTTTTAGTATTCACAACATTGTACATTGATCACCGCTCATTCCAGAACATTTTCATCAGCCCACGAAGAAATTCCATACCTACTAGTGGCCAATCTCCATTCTTCCTTCTCTGAACCCTGGCAACCACTAACTTATATCTGCCTCTATAGAATTGCCTATTCTGGATATTTCACATTAATCATTCAATATGTGGTCTTTTGTGATTGCCTTTTTTCACTTAGCACAATGTTTCTAAGGCTCATCCATGTTTTAATATGTATCAAAACTTCATTCTTCTTTAAGGCCAAATAATATTCTTTTGTATGGATATGCTACATTTTGTTTATTCATTCATTGATGGACATTTCTTTCCACTTTTTTACTACTATAAATAATGCTCTTATGAACATCCCTGGTACATAAGGAGTTGCTTTTATGTTGCTGCTTTCAATATCTCTCTTTGTCTTTGTCTTTCAAAAGTTTGACAATGATGTGTGTGTGTAGATGTGGGTATATTTTAATTTATCCTACTTGAAATTTTTTGAGTTTTTTGGATGTACAGATTAATGTTTTTCATCAGATTGGGGAAATTTTAAGCCATTATTTTATAGATATTATTTCTTTCTCTTTCTTTCTCTCTAGGACTCCCATTATGTGTATGTCAGTATGTTTGATTGTGTCCCATGGTTCTCTAAGCCTCTATTAATTTTCTTTTATCTTTTTTCTTTTTGTCCTACAAACTGGATAATCTCAGTTGACTTACTTTCAAGCTCACTGATTCTTTCTCCTGCCAGTTCTAAGCTACTGTTGATCCCATCTAGTGAGTTTTTCATTTCAATTATTATGCTTTTCAACTCCTGAACTTCTATTTGATTCTTTTTTATAATTCCTAACTCTTTATTGATATTTTTATATGGTGAAACATTATTTGTATACTTTCCTTTAACTCTTTAGACATGGCTTCCATTATATCTTTAAACATATTTATGATTGCTAAGTTAAAGTCTTTGAATGATACACAATATCTGGGCTTCCTCAGAGGCAATTTCTATTGGCTGCTTTTATTCCTGTGTGTGGGTCATACTTTCCTATTTTTTTGCATGTCTCACAATTTTTTGTTGAAAACTGGACATTTAAAATGATATAATGTGTCAACTCTGGAAACAAGATTCCCCTCTTTTCCCAGGATTTGTCATTGTTATTTTGTTCCTGTTGCTTGTTTGGTGGCTTGCCTGGACTGATCTTATGAAGTCTATATTCTTTGTCCTATATAGTCGCTGAAGTCTCTACTCTGTTATCTTAATGATCCATTAATAATTGGACAGAGATTAACTTAAACGCCTTAAACCAATGAGTCTCTCAGCCTTAGCTCACAGATCCTGTGTGTGTGTGTTGGGGCACACTTTCAACCTTCCAGTAGGCCATTTCCAATTCTGCCTTTGCTTTCACTTCCAGCATGCACAGAGCATTAAGGTTAGCCAAAGGTGAGAGCTTAGGGCCTTCCAGGCCTTTCCTGAGTAACTGTGTAGTACTGAGATTCCTTCTAGATTTGCAGGAATACGTCAGAGCTTTTAAAAACCCCTTGAGACATCTAATTCACCAGTTTTTCCTCTTAAAATTTGTTGTCACCCTTGGAATGCTACAGTCTTCCTGTTCTTAATGAGATTCAGCTATTTTTCTTCAAAAACCACTCCTAAGATTATTGCAAGCCTTTAATTAATTTCCAGAGTTCTGAACAGTTGATTTTGACAGTTCTTGCTGCTTGTATAGAAGAGCAGCTTTTTGGAGGTCTTTAATCCCTGGTTTACTTATGTTTGTTTCTCTTACACCTCATGGCCTTCTCTGAATTCCACCCCAGCTATGTGTAAACATAATTCCAGAATATCAGGACAGTTAAGCTCCCAGGAAATCCTCAAATATGGGTGACAGAAGCCAGTCCTTTAGATGGGTGTTAAGAGGCATTCTGTACGCTTCTCCAAGGTTCTGGGAGAATCTAGCCCCCATGGTTTAATATGACAACCTCAATGATGTACCCTTATGTCAGCTTTTCCTCTTTCCCTTCTTCACACTCTCTACTTCTTCACCCCAGCTTCAGAGGATCACCTCCCAAATAAACTACCCACATTCTAGTCATTGTCTCAGGCCTTGCCTCATGGAAGGCCCAAACTAAAACAATCATCAGTTCTGGCAAACTGTGTATAGTGTGGCACTCGTGGATTAGTGTGCTTTGCTTCGCCACAATTTTCTGAGTTTTAATCAAATCTGAATACATTTAAGGGGGTACATCACAACCAGCATAAGAGCTATTCTAAAGCATTATGATTTTTAAGACAGATAAAAAGCTGCCCACTTATGCATCTAGAGGTAAAAAGAAGGCTGTCTCCATATGTTCACCATCCCTTTGCTACCTAAACCAGATTTTATAACCAGAACACAGTCCCCGTGCTCCACATCTATCCTGCAATTAGCTAGAATGAGGTCTGAGCAAATTCTTTCTTGGTTGAGCTTTCTTACCACCACAGGGCCATGATAATGAAGGTTATGATACTGACAACACAGAAACAACAGTTACCATTATCGATAGCAGACCATGTTAGGCACTCACTATAATCACTCAAAGCTTAAGCTATTCCAGCTAATGAGGGTTACCCCCTGATGGGAACAAGCATCTGAGATGCCTTCCCTCATTGGGTGCCAGAAGGCCAGGATGTTTGTCTAAATTGAATTGAGATGTACATAAAATACTTGTGTATCCCCAAACTTCCAAATGTTCTTTTGTGTGTTTTTTTAAAAATCTTTATTGTTGAAAGTATCACATATGTCCCCTTTTTTCCCCATTAACCTCTCCCACCCCACTCCTGACTCCCACCCCAGCCCTTCACCACCCTATTGTCTGTGTCCATGGATTATGCATGTAATCCCTCTTCCCACCCTCCCCTGCCTCCCAACTGAGGTTTGACATCATATGTGGGTAAGGGGTGATTTACCTACCAGCAAGAAGCCTTTCAGCTACCTCTGGTCAAGGAGTCTGAGTTGTCTTAGTGGAGAATTAGTGGAAAAATGGGTTAAGCTGCCCTCAGTTAGAGGCCAAAGGCAGCTTTCAAATGAGGATGACACAGACAACAAAAATTAGTCTAAAAATTTTATAGAGAGATTCTCAATCTATTTGGAGGGATAGAACACACAAAGTTTGGTACACTGTTGATTATGAGTAGCATCTAACACACTGTGTTGCCATTTTCTCTTCAAGAGAAGGGTTGTGAATGCCTTTGCCAAGAGTGGTTGATACTGAGCTAATAAGAATAATAGTAACAACAACAAGAGGTTCTTTTTTAGGGGTTACCTGTTATGTATCACGAATGTCATGTTCATTATCCTTAACCTTCAGAAATACCCTGGAAGGAAGGTTAAGTAGTACTCCATATGATTCCCATTTGAGACATAAACAGCCATTCAGAGAGGTTAACTTGCCTAACTTAGTGTAAATGAATGAGGATTTGTACCAATAAATAAATGAGAATGAGTGAATGAATGAAATTATTTAACTAATTAAATAAAAGGAAAGTGAGCTGTTCTAGAGCTTTTCTGGTAATGCTTATACTTTTGTCATATTGGTTCATTTCTAACGTATATAAATGAAGTCTGGAGATAAGATGTCTGAGGCAGGTATAACCACCTCTGGTCAGAAGCCCAGGTCCCTCTATGTTTGCTCTGTATCACTAGAGTCTGATCCTTGCCTGCATTTTCCAGGATGATTTGCCTCCATGCCCATTCCAGGCCCCAAAAAGGAGGAAGAGGAAAAGGAAGTTATATCCTTTCCTTTTGAGAAGATTTTCACAAGTTTATAAATTACTTCTGCTCACATCCTGTTGGCCATAATTTTATCCCATGCCTATATTGCATTGCCTCTATTCTAGATATCCTTAGATCCAGCTAAAAACCCTGTTGCTGTAAAAGAAAGGGTAAGTACCAGACTATTATATTGGTACAACAATCTTTCACAGTTAGATAAATAAAACTTCCTATGGTAAACTTAGTTTTCTACTTTAACAACTTTTTTTATCAAAGATTCTCTACATATAATCTTATTTCAATCACTCAGACCCTTAAAATTATAAATTAACAATCTTTGAAACTGTTAAAACTATTAAAATTTCAGTATTTTAGGAAAATTCTTTTTTTCTTAAACAGCAATAGGTAGGCACTCAACATGATGCTAAAAGAGAATAGGGATTAAACTAATCCAAATATTTGGTGCCGGGTGTGCAAATATTTTCTGACATATTTTCCTACCTTTCAAAACAAGATGTAAGAAGCCAGCTCAGTGTTTGGCATTCTGAAAGCACATGTGTTAATAGTTCTTCATTATTTCAAAGGTCCTGTTACTAAATATTTCCAGTTTCTGATGTCAGCTTAATATTAATGAAGGATGAATTAATGAATTTGGGGTTTGCGTCTTCCTTTTAGTTCTACAATTATCCATTCTTCTGTGTGCTGGAGTTGCACACAAATTATTTTATGAAAGAAGTCACTTAAACTAAAAAAAAAAAAAAATCTAGAGGCTCTCTCTGCAGACCAGAATTCTCCCCTCTCACCTGATTGAAGAAGCGGGGTGGCTTTATTTAGATCCTCAAGAGTTTCTCACGTTCCTCATTGTTTTATTGGCAATCTATATATATAATAACCTAAGCGACCATCCCACCATTTGACCATCCAACCAGTAGCTATGATGCACACTGACCACCAGGGGGCAGACACTCAACACAGGAGCTGCTGAGCTCCAGTGACTTGGCAGCTGTAGATCTCAGGTAACACACCTGGAACCGGAGGAGAAGGTACCCGATTCCAGTGTGTGTCACCCGAGATCCGCCCTCTCCTAATCCAGGACCCCTCGGGGGATGTCAGAGAGCCATTTTTAGCCTGATTTCTATAGGCCAGGCCAAGGGACTCCACCAGTGCATGAATCCATGCACCAGGCCTCTAGTAATCAATATGAAATGTCTTCACTTCTCCAAGGTGTAACCTAGAATTCATCAAAGTAACATTTGTGAAGTAATATTTGTGAAGGACTTTTTCACTGCACTAGGTACACTAAAAATTTATTTGTGAAGGACTAACAAAGTAATATTTGTGAAGGACTTTTTCACTGCACTAGGTACACTAAAAATTTATCCTAAAATTAAATCAAAGTATCAGAAACTTGCACATTATGTTTTGCCCCTCATAGAATTAATTTTACTGATGCAATCTGTGGCATTATGCCATAGTCAGATATTGAAATGTATTGTAAAGAACTGCTCTGTGGGTACACTGTGCAATATACAGATCTTGTAACATAGAAATCCACACACGAAATCTATATGTGCATGTTGACCAACATCACCCCAATCAATTTAATAAATACAATTAAAAGTTTTTAATAAATAAATATTTGTTGAATGAAAAAAAAAGAATTGCCCTATGAAACTTGTTACTATAGTTACAGTAAAGACATTAAGAATGCTATCAAAAAGTTATTCACTAACTTACCCTATGATTCATAAAATGCCATTATTGTCCCCTCCTGGGGCTCCCGAAACAAACTTTTGAAATTACCTCTGTGGACAGAGCTCCCGTGTGTTTTGGAGATAGATGAGAGAAGCAGGTCAGGACCCAGAGTAAATGACGGAAAGAGAAGCAGTAGGAAAGCAGCTCAGCCAGAAGGAAATGTACCAAAGACCTCCATTCCAACCAGAGCCCTTGCTCTGGTGATCATGGGAGACCCCACCTGCCTTCCTGCTTCTACCAGGCAACCTAAGGGAAAAGCTGCTTTTGACAGCAATTCTCAGCCTGAAAATGTTTTCTCCGACCCTTATTGGCAGCTTGGGACAGAAATAGGAGCTGAATTGATTTTTTATTTTTCAACAACTGCTAAATCTGCAGGCTGAAGGTCAACCTGCATAATGCAGAGAAGAGAACCTGGATTTAGACTGACATATAAAAGGAGAAAAAGCATCACCATCATCATCATCATTAACATCATAGTAATTGCTGCCTCCTACAGGTATGAGGCCTAAATGTAAAGCCTTTGCCTAACACATTGTAAACCTTGTGTAAATGATACTACTCTTAATTTAAAGTTCAAGCCTGCCTTTAGTATTAGCCAAAATGAACCAGACTTAATACATTATTTAAAGGGTCAAGGTGTCCAGTTTTGCAAATGAGAGAGAGAATAGAAGAGGGGGGAAGAGGGGAAAGAGGGATGAAGAAGTAAAGGAAACGAAATCCAGAGCCTAGATTTAAAGTTCAAAGACTATCGTATAGGGTCTGCATTTATCTTATTATGAATTTGTCTAAATTCAGTCAAACTGTTGATATTTTAAACCAGTGCTTCCCTGTCAGGGGCCAAAAAACTGTTGAGCTTAAGGAATTATGTCAATAGGTGCACAGATCCATAGACCCAGGGATGGTCACTTTTATCTTTATTCAGCGATCAATAAAAGATGCTGATAGTTATATTTATATTCATATATACATACACATCAACAAGAAACAACTTTGCTTAAAAGTATTCCTAAGCTCTTAGAGGCTTCTTGTCATTATTTCCTCCAGGCAAAGGTATTATTATGCAGGAAAGTTGATAAGGAGATGAAGGTACATGATATTCTAAAAGAGATTTGTGCTTCTATTTCCAATAACGACAGGCTGAGATTTCAGATCAAACCATTCACTGAAAATAAAGGTATACAGTTATCATTTTTATGGAGTTTCTTATGAGCTTTCTTTTGGCACCAAGGGCACAAAACTGAATAGATTTTGGTCCATGTGTTGAAAGAAAGGATAAAATATGTGTTGTATAGGAGTCAGATAGAATCAATCAGTTGACAAGAACATATTCATTACCTGCTCAGAAAATGTCCTGCTAAATCCTATGTCGGGATCACATGGAAGTGCAAGCTATGATCCTTTCCAATGAGGAACCCAGATCTTTACACTTTTCATTTGTGTTCTGCTCGCCAAGTCAATTCACTTGCTGTCCACATACAGGACTTCAGTTGCCCCCTCTGCAAAGTTTCCTGTGTTTTCCTCCTGAAATGTCTTCCCCACATCATTCTCGTAGTTCACATCCTTCAAGATCTGTTCAAAATTTAGTTCACTCAAAAAGCCTTTATAGGTGAAACTCACCCCACTTTGATTTTTCTGTGTCACCTCTGCAACTATGTATGATAGCTTTCACGTTGTACGTTCTTTAATCTATGGATTTGTGCACCCGTTGACATAATTCCCTAAGCTCTGTCATTTCCTGCCCTGTGACTGGAAAGTACTGGTTTAAAATATCAACTGTTTGACTGAATTTGGTGGAGTCTTATGGCACAATTTTAGACTAATCCATCACAAGACAAATGCAGACCTTTTAAGGGCATAAGAAATGCAGCTAAAGAGACCTGAGGGGGTTGGAGGGGTAAATTGTCATGTGAGGGAAATATTGTTGGCCATCAATTCTGAAAACTGGGAAACCAAAGCTAAACTAAAATATCTGAGCAAATTCTTTGGGGTATTCCTGTTTATTTTTGTCTGTCAAGTAAAAGCCAGGAGATACACAGAGAAATTCCCCCAAGATTCTGAATCAGAAAGATACAGGAGATTTTGGTGGAGATAACTTTCTCCTTCTCCACTTTTTCCATCCTTGGGCCTGCTTAAACATTTGTATGTCTCTCCTTTCCACAAGCTACTCTCCTACATGATTGGGAAGGGTAATCAGTGGCATATTATAATTTGAACTAGCTGATGTAGAACCTCCTCTTTTCCTTGATTAAATCTGAGGATTATTTCTTGAGCAATTGATTTATGGCCATAAAATAACCAACATTTACCACTGATCTTTAGATCAAATATGAAAATATTTACATTTTTGTCATCTGTCTCTGGATTTTTGAAGGAAGCGTCAACCTAATAAGCTAGTAACCTAATGAAGGATAACATTGCCTTATTCTTAAAGCCCATCTCAATTCTTGCTTTCTAAACAAATTCACCATTTCTGAGAATATGAGCTTGGATATTCGCACAGCAGAATTGAAGTCACACAGCCTGACCGGTGTCCTGGCTTTAGTAAGCCTTTTCCTAGGTCTTCCCTTTCCACACAAAAGCAGAACTTCTGTGCTGTAATATAACATGGAAACATCCCAGAAAAGCCAGCCTCTGAAGCTATCCTAATTGCTAGTGTAGCTTTAAGATTCAACTGTTTCCCCTCAACTACACTCTAGGGTACAATGAATTGTTATGGGGTTTTCCGTGTTAAGGAAAATTTCCAAGTGCAGATTGAAAACCTCCATCGAAACAAATGCATTGTGTCACTTGAAATAAGAGCATCTGTAAATACTTTACAAAATAATTGTCTTTGTTCAGCAGAGGAAGGCCAGATGATGCAATCTCTAGCCTCCAGCTGCGCCTTCCTCCTCGGGTAACTCAGCTTCTTTTGGTGCCGTTTGAAAGACTCCTGGCCACTTACTGTGCAATGTTGATGATGTGCTTGAACTCAGCTCTTCATCTCATCACTTAGGAGGAAGGGGGAAGAGAAATTGTATGAGAATGCATATGTTTCCATAAAGCAGCAGCAAGATGGTTATCTCTCTCCTGGGCATCATTTCTTAAACACAAACAGAACCAGAGGAAGAGGGAAGTCAGCCAGAGACCTTGGGGGATTCAGAGCGAAGGAAATCCTTCTCCAGGATGAACTATGCCGCCCATAGAAAGTATATAAACAGCATCATAAGCTGGATATTCTTGTGATTTCTCTGCAGTTTTACATTTTCCGAGCTTTTAAAACCATTCATGGTTTCCTTGTGCCAAAATAGATGAACTAATAAGTTGGCTGCCTGCTTTTAGGAGGTTAAAAGACAAGCAGAGAGACAAAAAAAAAAAAAAATCCGCTATATAAAAAATAGCAAAAATATTTTAGTTGATTTAAACATATTCTTAGCACTTAGAATTGATAATATTATCAAAGCCAAATGTTAAATGATAAACAATGAAGATCAGAGTGTTGAGCTGAAACAACTATTTAATCAGCCATTTGAAGGGGGGAAAGCTGGTGCAATGAATTGTTTTATCTTGTGAAGACAAAATAAGTGTCTGATAACATTTTTAACTCTCACTTTGGTACAAGAGTAGTACTGTGTATGCATCGCCGTTGTCTATTGTTTGGTCTGAATCCAAAAGACTGGACTTTTCCTTATTTTCCATAACACTGCCCCTATATCCATGTCCTGTGCTCTGATGTGATGATTTTAAATAATAATAATTAATAATAAGATTTCATGACTTAGAAATCTTTTATGTGGACCTTCAAAGGTTTCATGTTGTACCACCACTGCTGGGGTGTGGATTTGACTCCCAGAAGCCATCATGGGTTTTTCCCTTTCCCACGCATGCTCTCTGACCATCATGAGTAGGGATGTGCATCCAAGCCCAGAAAGCTGTGGGGCAGCAAAGGGAAAAGTTGAAGTAACCCTCTGACCTTGCCCCAGCTTTCCTGCCCATCCCCATATGCCCCTCCACACCCATGGGGTTAGCTCATGATGCCCACTGGCATGGTTAGGTTTTTCAGATGTAGAAAGAAACTTCAAAGCATGGATTCTTTTCATGGGGACACAGCCTATAAATTACTGTGTTTCGTAAGTGTGAGCAATAAAAAAAAAATGGAACCACTTAAGGATACACTTAACATTCTTGGTTCTCTGGACATAGCACCAAGCTCACGTAATTCTGTAGCTAGAATGATAGAGTAGGCTTTTTGCTCTAAGCATTTCATGACAGCTACTTTAAAGAGACATGTGAGCTAATGAGTTGTGAAGAGAAACAATGCCTGCAGCTCCTTGGTTCGTTTAGAGTCAGATGAGAAATGCCTTCAGTTCATTTCCCACCCATGGTAAACAGATTTTGATCCAGCACCTGCCCCAAATCCAGGAATGTCTTCCCATCTGTGCTTCTTCTAATTGGATCCATAGACAATCGCCATCTCAATGCAGATTTCTGGGTCCTGTCACACTTTTTTTATCAAGCTCCCAAGGTGATTCACTAAGGCTAGAAAAAGTCCCCGATAGAGAGCTTCGCCGTTCTATCCCTCTGTTAACGTCGACCCTGGAAACAGAATTTTTGCTCCGTATCAACTGTCTGTTGCAAAAATGACTTCATTGTTACTTCCTAAAGTCATGCCCTCTGTCTGTATGGATGGCTGACTCAAGAGGCAGCTGAGGTTTCTTCCAGTATCTTTTATACTACTGAAGCCAAGCGTCTGTTCACTCCATATATCTCTGTGTTTCATTGAAGGACCCCATGCCATTCTCTCATGATTTTATTTAGCTGCAGGGCGATGGCATGGGGAGCTGGGGGAGAGGGAGAAGGGAGGGGTGGATGTAGTATCTAGCTGTTTATAGGTTTATTTGCTTCCTGTTGTCAGATAACAAAAAATATATAACTCCCTGTTTTTCTTGTAGCTTTAGCCACTGGAAATCTTACAGCAAATTTCTTGCTCAAATGAAGCAATCTGTTCTGCTCTGTGGTCTAAATATATTTACCCTTTCACTTCCTTGTAGGTGAACTTTGTTATGTTTTACATTTAAATGACATATTGTACTGTTGTGGTCTGTGGCGACCTCTGAACCACGTTAGACAGGCTATAAATTTTTACAAAGCAGAGAGTGTACATGTATTGGCCGTGTTTCATACTTGACATGCAGCGATTCCTGAAAGGCCACTTGAATCAGGATATAAAACTTGTTGGTTATAAAGCACAGGACTAGTAGTACTACACTCTGTCCAGTTGAGTCTCTTAGTTGGATTGGACACTGGGTCCAGATGTATTTGTTTTACGAATCTATTTTTATGAATACAAGCCAGAGACAAGGCATTATGATGCATTTCCAGTGCTTTCAGAATCCATCTCCCTTTGTAGGCTATGAATTTCTGAAACAACACAGCGTTTCCATGGCTACCTGACAAAAGTACTAAGACTGCCAGAGCCTGCTTCTATGTGGCTCAGTGTGAATTAAACAAATTGCTACAGACAACACAAGACAGAGAATCTGCACCTCCAAGCCCTGTAGAGGGAGATATTGAGCACCCAAAGGAAACTCAGCAACATTTCTGTAAGTGGCTATATCAAGGTTTGCTCGGGTGCTGGCTAAACCCTCGTGCGCAGGAAACAGCACCACGGGTCATTTTCATCCCCTAAACCTCCTAATGCTATTATTCGTCACTTATGGCAACCACACACTTATGGCAAAGTTTGGATTGGTCCAGCAATGGATTTTGTTTAACTCTTCTTCCATGTGGAGTTCCCAGGCTTTCTCTGCACCCTGCAACACTAAGGCACAAATTACTTAATAGGGGCTCTCGGTGTTCCCAGAATTGGTTTTACACATTCCTATCATGAAGCACCTTCGTTCCAGTTCAGACACAACAAAAAAATCCTGTTTGAAGTGTCCCTCCTGAAGTGATATCACACTACCTGATAACAAACTTCCGTAAGGGCAGATGGCATAGGGTTTAAATGAATGATCTTTAGATTCAAGAAGACCAAGAGTCACATCCTGGCACTGCCCTGTCTATACCATCTGTGTTCAGAGGTCACCGCAGACTACAAGTTACGTAAGCTCTTTGAGATTTGTTTTCCTCATCGGCAAAGTAAAGATATTTATAACAGTACTATCTCAAGAGTGGTTGTTACAAATAAACTACTTAAGAATTTGGCACATTGAGGAGATGTTGGTTGAAGAATACAAATATCTGGCTAGATAAGATAAGTTCTGGGGAGCTAATGTACAGCGTGATTATAGTTAACTAGGGGCCTGGTGCACAAAAATTTGTGCACTGGGCGGGGGGTCCCTCAGCCCAGCCTGTGCCCTTTCGCAGTCTGGGACCCCTCTGGGGATGTCCACCTGCTGGTGTGCCTGGCCAGCCTGGGTGAGGGGCCAATGTCAGTTTGCAGGCTGGCCAAGCTCCCCAGTGAGAACCCTCACCCCAGGGGGTGTGGCAAGCCTGGGTGAGGGGCTGAGGGCAGTTTTCAGCCTGGCCACAGCTTCCACTGACCCTCAGGGCCATCCACCTGGGAAGCGATTGGGTGATCATGGCACAGGCAAGGAGGTTTCAGGCCTCCCTGCCTGTGCCCCTGGCCACCCAATGACCTCCCAGGGCCATCCGGCTAGTCCCGCCCCAAGGCTTCTGCCTGGGAAGCGATGGGGTGGTGGTGGCCACCCAATGGCCTCCCAGGAGGGAGCCTCCGGGGCCCGGCTGGCTGGCCCCAGGAGGCAGCAGCCACCCGATGAGAAGGCATCGGCTGGCTCAGGGCACCAGATACCTTCCCAGGACGGAGGCTCCCAAGATGGCAGAGGCCGCAGCCCCAGAGAAACCGCACACCCGGGCTGCGGCCTCTGCCATCTTGGCTAGGCTAATTTGCATACAGCCACTCTGATTGGCTGGTGGGTGTGGCTTAGGTGTCCCAAAGAAATGATTAATTTTAATATTACACTTTTATTAGTTAAGATAATTCTGTATTACACACTTGAAAGTTGCTATGAGAGTAGATCTTAAATGTCCTCACTACAATAAAGAAATGGTAATTATATGACACGATGGTGGTGTTAGTTAATGCTATGGCAGTAATCATTTTGCAAGATGTAAATGTATCAAATCGATATTTTGTATAGTGTAAACTTACACAATATTGTATATCAATTAGATCTCAATTACTTAGCACATAGTAAGGCACTTAACAAATTATTATTATTAACACCCACAAAGTATCTGTTTGGGAATGATCAGGTCTATTGATGGCAATGTTTAGCCTGGAACTAGCAAGAACAGGGGAGGCAAATATCCCCTAAGCCTGAATGAGTAGGTGAAGGGAGCTGTTGCTAGGGTCCATATAGGTGATAGTGTATAGGATAGCCCTAACAGAAGCCGTGTGTGACCTTTGATAGAGGCCTACTGCCCACAGCCCACAGCCAACCCACCAAGGATTACTTATTATTATTACTATTATTATTTTAATTCTCAGCTTCAAACTGGTTAAGACAGGTATTAGCAACCTTCTGTAGAGGCCAAGAGTAGAACCAAGAAGCGTCCTAGACCAACATCACAAAATGTGGTACAGAACACCAGTTCCATGTGTTATTAATAGATATTATATGTTTAAAAAAATTGAAAGATAAAAATTTCTTGAGAAACATTTGTTTAAAAAGTAAATTATTTTTTATCACAGGACTTTTCAGAACCATTAATAAGGTAATATACACTATGACTCTATGAAAGGGATATCATCTTTGTGTCCCTCAATATTTTGTCCCCCTCTGTCTTCTTTTTTTTTAATATATTTTATTGATTTCTTACAGAGAGGAAGGGAGAGGGATAGTTAGAAATATCAGTGAGAGAGAAACATCAATCAGCTGCCTCCTGCACACCTCCCACTGGGGATGTGCCCACAACCAAGGTACATGCCCTTGACCGAAATCAAACCCGGGACCCTTGAGTCTGCAGGCTGACACTCTATCCACTGAGCCAAACCGGTCAGGCCCCTCTGTCTTCATTTTATAAAGTACAACTTTATCTTTTGCCCACTCCTTTTTATTTCTGCACTCCTAATTTTTGTTACTTAATTTTTATTGCACCTGCTCTAATTTTTGTTATATTGGATCTCTGTTAACAGGTAGAGAATAACAGATTTTCCAAAACAATGTTTTATTTTTTTTATTTTTTAAAATCTTTATTTTGTGGATTATTACAGTTGTTCCTCTTTTTTCCCCCCTTAGCTCCCCTCCTCCCAGTTCCCATCCTGCCCTTTGTCCTTATCCCTCACCCCCACTGTCCTCATCCATAGGTGTACGATTTTTGTCCATTCTCTTCCTGCACCCCCAACTCCCTTTTCCCTCCAAGAATTGTCAATCCACTCCCTTTCTATGCCCCTGATTCTATTTTATTCACCAGTTTATTCTATTCATCAGATTTTTATTCACTTGATTTTTTGATTCACTTGTTGATAGATATGTATTTGTTGTTCATAATTTTTATCTTTACTTTTTCTTCTTCTTCCTTTTCTCAAAGAATACCCTTCAGCATTTCATATAACACTGGGTTGGTGGTGATGAACTCCATTAGCTTTTTCTTGTCTGTGAAGCTCTTTTCTGACCTTCAATTCTGAATGATAGCTTTGCTGGGTAGAGTAATCTTGGTTGTAGGTTCTTGCTATTCATCACTTTAAATATTTCTTGCCACTCCCTTGTAGCCTGCAAAGTTTCTGTGTAGAAATCAGCTGACAGTCGTATGGGTGCCCCCCTGTAGGTAACTAACTGGTTTTCTCTTGCTGCTTTTAAGATTCTCTCTTTGTCTTTTGCTCTTGGCATTTTAATTATGTTGTGTCTTGGGGTGGTCCTCTTTGGATTCCTTCTGTTTGGGATTCTCTGCACTTCCTGGACTTGGAAGTCCATTTCTTTCCCTAGGTAGGGGAAATTTTCTGTCATTATTTCTTCAAATAGGTTTTCAATATCTTGCTCTCTCCCTCTTCTTCTGGCAACCCTATAATTCTGATGTTGGCATGCTTAAAGTTGTCCCAGAGGCTCCTTACACTATCTTCATATTTTTGGATTCCTTTTTCTTTTTGCTTTTCCAGTTGGGTGATTTTTGTTTCTTTGTATTTCAAATCTTTGACTTGATTCTTGCAATCCTCTCGTCTGCTGTTGGATCTCTGTGTATTATTCTTTATTTCAGTCAGTGTACACTTAATTTATAGCTGGTCCTTTTTCATATCCTTGAGGGTCTCACTAAATTTATCAGCAGTCTCTAGAAAATTCTTGAAAAACCTTACAACCGTGGTTTTTCTCTATATCCAGTAATTTGCTTTCCTCCATTTCTGTCATTTGTGATCTGTTTCTTTGTCTCCGCATTTTGGCTGCTTCCCTGTGTTGATAGAGTGGCTTTCTGTGCTAGGTGTCCTATAGGACCCAGTGGCTCAGCCTCCCCAATTACCTGAGGTGGACACTCTAGGTGCACCACTTTGTAGGCTTTCTGCACAGTCTTGTTGTAGCTAAGCCTTGATTGTTGTTGGTATCATGGGGAGGAATTGACCTCCAAGTCACTTGGCTATGAGAATCAGCTGTGTCTACAGTGGAAGAATTTCTGTGCTGGAGACACCCTTATGGGGCAAGAGTTGCTTCAGTGGGCTTTGGTGCTCACTGAGTCTGCCCCTGAGTGTGTCCCTTATGGATCTGAGGAGTTGTAATCTGGATGGCCCCCCTCTGACCACTGGGTACTGGCTCTTGGATCTCTAAGGAGGTGCTAATTTAGCCTTTGCCTGAGGCTACCCAGACTTTTATATGCAAAAGCCTCTGCACATAGCTTGGGTGGGGTGTGGTCTCAGGGAATCAAGAGGGTGGAGCAAACAGCTATTGCTGATCCTCAGCCTGCCCTAGCAGGCACCGGGTCTCAGTGCCCCACGGTATTTGCTGCAAGCAATGCCGAGAGAAAGCCGCTCTGCGTTTTCTCCCGGTGCCAGAGAGTCCAATTTGTCCCTGTATGAGTCCAGGTCCCCAGAAACTCACCCAGAACTGGAGTTCAGAGCCGCCGGGAGTTTGTGACTCCCTCTGGAATAAAAAAGAGAACCATGTCCTCAGTCGCCAGCCCTCTCCATGAGCCCTTTCCGTGTGCGCCTCCGTACCTTTGCACTTTACTTCCACACCTCCTTTGAATCTCTGTGTTTTTCTCTTTCTAGTTGTAGAATTTTCACTCAGCCAGCCTTCCTGTGGTTCTGGGTGGTGTCCATTTTTTCTTTACGTTGTGGTTTTGAAATGGTTGTGCAAGGCAACAAATTCAGTTGTGCACCTATGCTGCCATCTTGGTTTCTCCAAAACAATGTTTTAATAGAGAAAAAAACCACATGGCTAAGTCCACTCTATATAACAAAATATAGTATATAGGAACTCAAGGGAACAAAATATTAACAGGAATCCAAAACAACAAATTCTTCTGCAGCAAAACTTACCCCTTCCTGACCTAAAAAGTAGATTTTCATAAAGATAGTTGGTTATTCATCATCATTTATATTTAATTATTCTTTCTTATGAAATAAGACTATGATATGAAGTCTTAATTACGGATCCTTTAACTATAGATTTCCAAGACCCAACACCTCAGTTTTCTGACTTACATGGAAGTTTCAAGTTACATGGTAGTTTTGGGTGCCTGTACTCTCACATGAGTTCAACAGGCACAGGTGTGAATGCTAAGATAGAACAGAATGCGAAGGAAGATTTTCACTTAGCACATTTTAGGTCTTAGCATCACTGGGTGGCACTCACTTCCTCATTGGGGCTATAAAAAAGTTCCAGCATACTCTCAAAATCACAAGTTTGATGTCTTATTTATGTGCACTCATATCTGCCTAAAGTACACACCTTTTCCCCTTTCTCGAAAATGTTTTCATGACTCTATGAGTCAGATCATGAGATCTAGGACCAAACCCAACTCCCCTGCCCCTCTTTTTTTCCTTTTGTATTATATTTAGTACTTATAATTCTTCCCAAACACTCAGGCCACACAGGTACAAGATATGGTTGACTGTGGTACTTGTCTCTCTAAACCTCCCCTTCACCTCTCCCAGTAGGGCCCCCACACTCCCACAGACCTCCACAGCTCATTCTCTCCACTCTAGTTGGCACAGCCAGGCACAAGCTTCATCTAATTTATAAGTGACTAGATTGTGCAAAGGCCCATCTGGAGTCAGAAAACAACCTCAGGTTTGATTTGAGTGTGAAAACCACTGTACTCACTTGTTTTCTTGAAGTGTTACAAAGATGTATTAATCATTTCAATTTCTTCCTGTTCCCCTCTTTAAAAAAAAATGAGGTAGAAAAAACAAGAAGGAAACGTCAAACAGTATGATTTCATCTCCTTTTGCTACTATACCTTGAAACAAACACTCATAAGCTTGTAGAATCTCTTACTTAGAAGGGATCTTAACGTCAAGATGGTTTAAGCACCTAGACCAGAATGAAATTGGCATGCAAACGAGTGAAAAGGGAGTGGGCTTTGAAGTTAGACAAACTGTTTGGCTTCTCTACTTTCAAGTCACATGGCCTTAAACAAGTTACCTAACCTGTGTCTCAATTCCCTGAACTGAAAAATGAAGAAAAAAGGACAATGTGCAAGGTTTTTATGAAAATATGAAGTTATATATTTCAGATGCTTAAGATTGTGCCTACTGCCAAACAAATGGTAGCTGTGATCTTAATCATTTACTTACTTAATTCCTACATACCTAACAAGTGATCATCCAGCTAACTCCTCTTCAGAGATGAGAAACTCGTTGTTTTGGAAAGATCCTCTGAGAGTTACCAATTGTGTCTTTATTGTTGGAATTGCCAACTGCCCATGGAGGAAGAAGTCAGAAGTAGATGGTGGCAAGGGCTATCTTAATGATTAACAAAGGAGGCTGTGGAATCAGATAGAGAGGAAGAGAAAAATGAAAGTTCAGACTCAATCGAGTCACCATGTGCTCACTAACCCTCGTACACACACCCCTCAAGGCCCCTAAGCTTGTTCAAAGAAGGTTGAAAGAATTTGACCATCTAGTTGCTAGCAAAAGTGTGATGGGGTAGCAGGTGGTGAGCACTTTGGAACTTCAAATCCCTCGTAGTTCATTCCTTTCCATCAGTGCATAGTGCAGTGAAAAGTTCTGGAGTAGATGATCAAAATAGCCTTTCCCCAGACTCTGCAAATAAAGGTACTCAGTGCACTCTGCACACGTGTGTATGTGTGAGAAGGAGACCAGCATCCCTCTCCAAACCAAAATTCCCTGCTCCCTCCAACCCTGGATCCCTCTCCTCAACCCTCCACTCTCTCACCTTCCCCAACCCTACCACTCCGTCCCATTGTTCAAGGTTCTTTCACCATCAGTTATTTCCTCTTATTCCTTCAGCTTTCATTTCTCCCTTCCTGCTAAATGTCCTCTTTCCTTAAGCAGCTTAAATCTTTGTCTTCTAGCAACAATAAAACTTTCCTCTACCTGACTGTCTTCCTCTTGCTCTCCAGTCAACAGACATTTGAGAGGCTACCATGGCTCAGTTGCTTCATAGTTTGCTAGACTTTGGAGATGCTATCAAGGAACTCTGGTCCAAAAGAGGAACATATGCCAAAAAGCTCCACTTCACAAGGAAACTTTTTGCCCCAAAGTTCTATGTTCTTGACCTCCTGTTCTTCACTCTTATCACAATTTTCCCTGCTATTACCTCACTTCCAGCCCCACCATTCCACTGCAACTAGTCTTGCCAAGGCCCTAGTTGCTAAATCCAAGAGCTGATCTCACCCCTCATCTTACTTATCTAATGAAACACTGTTGACCACACTCTCAGACTCAAACTTTTCTTCTCCTTTAAGAGTAAATGTAATCCTTTCTCTTCTTTGCATTGAACCATATGAATGAAATAGCAGTTTTTATAAATCAAATAATAAAATAGCCAGGCATTTGGGTGGGGAAGGATGAATAGGTGGAACATAAGAAATTCTTAGGACACTAGAACTTCTGTATGATATTATAATGATGCAGACATGTCACCATGCATTTGTCAAAACCCATGGAATGTACACCAAGAATGAACCACAGTGTGAACTATGGATTTGGCTTACAGTGATGTGTCAATGGAGGATGATTGATTATATAAATACTAGAGGCCCGGTGCACAAAAATTTGTGCACTCAGGGAGGTCTCTCAGCCTGGCCTGTGCCCTCTCGCAGTCTGGGACCCTTCAGGGGATGTCCACCTGCTGGCTTAGGCCCGCTCCCTGGGGATCATGCCTAAGCTGGCAGTCAGACATCCCTCTGGCAGCCCAGGAGCACTCAGGGGATGTCCACTTGCCAGCAGGAAGCAAGCCTAAGCTGTAATCAGACATCCTTAGAGCTGCCGAGGAGGCTGGAGAGGCTTCCACCACCACCGCTGTACTGGCAACCCTTAGCCTGGCTTGTGGCTGAGCAGAGCTCTTGCTGTGGGAGTATACTGACCACCAGTGGGCAGCTCCTGCATTGAGCATCTGCCCCCTTGTGGTCAGTATATGTCATAGTGACCAGTCATTCCCAGTGGTTCTGCTGTTAGGGTCAATTTGCATATTATCCTTTTATTATATAGGATACCACTCTGATAGGATGTCTTGATAATGGGGGAGGTTATTTGAAGCAGTGGGAAGTGGGAGAGTGTATAGGAATCCTCTGTACTTCCCACTCAATTTTGCAATGAACCTAAAACTGCCATCTAAAAATTGTCTATTAATCTTTGTTTTTTAAAGGTCAAATTTCAGCAATTGCACATAGTTCAACATAACAGTTCTACTCTCCTCCTCCCTGGCAGCTCCTTCTAGGCCTCCCCATGTTTACCTCCCTCAGTCCCTTTCTTAACTGTGGTGTTCTCCAGGGTTCTATGCTTTCTTATTACACTTAAACCCCAGAGGAAAAAGGCTGCTATCCTGAGGATCCTGCATATCAGGCTTCAGGAAATGCTCTTCTGCATCTCTTGTCCTATGACCTCGAAACCCTGGTCTCCACATGCCATAGAGGTTGTAGGTTGCACCTCCTCCAATCTCAGTTGCAGAGCTGCTTCCAAGTTTGGGAGGACTGAGTGCCAGGAACTTTTCATTAAAGGAAAGAAAAAATTAACCTTTTAAATCCTTCCTTTCAGAAAGCATGAAATGCTTTAGATTCTTATGCAACAAGATATCATTTCCCACAACTGCTAAACATCCTGTTCCTTGCTTCTATTTGAGTTCCAATTTGTGTTTCCAGAAGTGCTCACAAATTAGCACAGTATTTATAAGAGTTTCACATATTTTGGAATATTTTACAATATTAAACAATTTAAATGACTCTAAAATGTCATTTAAGCCTGAGCTTACAACAAGCATGAGGATCGATGCTGGTTCTTTACTACCATAGGTTTGATTTCATAAGACCAAATTCTGAGACTCTAAATTTATTTGAGTTTTTATAAGAAAAAAAATCATTCAATGGCTATGAGAGAAGCAGAATTGGGCACAGGAAGAAATTGAACAGTGATGTAGCTACTGTTAAAATAGAAACTTCAGACAATACCCTAGAAGCTCTAGAGCAGAGATTTGACCGTTCAGAATTGTCCCAGTGGTGGTACCTCTAGATTGATCCACCATTGAACAAAAGCTCTTGCCAGGGAGAAGGCTTAACTGTGAGTCAGTAGACAGCAATTCCTGGGGAGCGGGCACTCAGAAGCAAACACTCCAGCAGCTGTGGAAATGAGGACTTGGACCTGCCGGAAATTAGGATGGCACACCTTAGTGTTCATCACACTTACAGGCAAATAAGTGGACAATGCATGGTAGAATGACAAATTCTGTAATATTTATTAAGATACTAATATCATTAATATTAATCCTATATAATAAAATATGCAAATTGACCAAACAGCAGAACGACCGGTCACTATGATATACACTGAGCACCAGGGGCAAACACTCAACGCAGGAGCTGCCCCTGATGGCCAGTGTGCTCCCCCAGGGGGAGCACCGCTCAGCCAGAAACCAGGCTCACAGCTAGTGAGCACACCGGTGGTAGTGGGAGCCTCTCCCACTACCGTCCATGACAGCACTAAGGATGTCCGGCTGTGAGGGCTCCCAGACTGTGAGAGAGCATAAGCCAAGCTCAAGGATCCCCTCCCCGCCTCCCAAGTGCATGAATTTCACGCACTGAACCTCTAGTAATTAATAAATATCTAAGTCTTCAAAAAGTAAAGAAACAATTTTAGTTTTATTTTAATGTGGCTTTTTTTTTTCAATTGTCAAAGGGAAGTCTATAAGAATGACACTAACATGACTGGAAAGACAAACGCAGACAAGCCAGAATGCCGGTCAAAAATACAGAAGTCACATATGACTCATTATTTGTACTTGGCACCAGGAGACTATGACTTCATGTAGTGCTGAGAGTGATAACATTCTTTGGAAAAATTTAAAGATTATACACAATATTTTACAGATCTTTCAAGAGATAAAAATCTTAATGAAACACATACATAGCAAATTTGATCTTACAACAGCTTTTGAATACATTATAGGGAAACCAACTAAATATTATTGAAGCAATTAGACTTGACATAGACAAGGTAGAGAATACATTAGAAGAATTAAGTGAAACAACAGAAGATTCTGAAAAAAAAAGAGCAAATTGTAGTCTTTGTTAGAAAATTAAATTTCTTCTGTATTTGTTCTGGATGCAATTATTTGGTGTGAACTATTACTTGTTATCTATTACAAAAAGAAACAGATCTAAATGTAGGTGTTTTGTGGGGTTTTTTTTAAGTATTATTTATTTATTTATTTATTTATTTATTTATTTATTTATTTATTTTTAATCCTTACCCAAGTATATTTTCTATTGAGTTTTAGAGAGGGTGGAAGAGAGAAGGGGAAATACAGAGAGAAATATTAATGTGAGAGAAACACATAGATGGGTTGCCTCCTGCACGCACCCTGACCAGAGCCTGGGTGGGCAGGGAGGAGCGTGCAACTGAGTCACATGTCCTTCACTGGAATCGAACCCAGGACCCTTCCATCTGCAGGCCAATGCTCTATCCACTGAGCCGAACTGGCTAAGGCAAAGTACTTTTTATTTCAGAGCAAATTATTTTTCCAAATGAAACTACATGCAAAAACGCAACCAAAGTAAAATTTTTATAAAGTATAAAGCAATTAGAACAAAAATATTTGTTTGCATAGATGTGAAGAACATTTTTCTATAAATAATGCTAAAACCAATTTCTCTAAAGACTATTTTCTGGCCATTTGAGACGCAGGCACAATCTCAATTTCTAATATCACAGTCAACAATACACAAATTATGTAAAAGATCTTGATAATAACAGGATTTGTGCTGAAATAAAAGGAAGAAAAACATTTTTATGGCATAAGTATATGGTAACATTTTTAAACTCTTTGCCAAAGTATAACAAGACAGAAAAGGGCACGAATCATACTTGTCTAGCTCAGTGAATTTTCAGAGTGAATAGTAACCAGCGCCCAGTTCAAGAAACAGAACATTATATCCATCTTAATGCTATTGTTCATCCAATCTTGTCAGCTCATTAACAGAGGGACTTTGAGCTCCAACAAGTCCCTAGGCACAGCTCTGTAACAGACCCCCCAAAAAAACCATGGGAAAAGTACCTTATCTCCCATAACCTGGGAGCGTCCAGAGGACAGAGGTTATATCTAACACCGACACCAAGTTCAGTGTCTGGTACAGAATGGGTACTTGATAAATGCTGATGCATAAACAATGAAGCAATAAGCTTACATCTACCCATCTCTAAAATGAAATTGTTGAAAGGAAAGGGCTAGTTTCCTTAAAGAGGTCTTACGATAAAAAGCCAACAGTACAACTGGAAAAAGAAATGGTCAAAAAATATGAATAGACAGTTCACAGGAAGAGATACAAATGGCTAGTCACCATATAAAAAGACAGTAAATAATATTCACTAAAAATGAAATGCAAATTAACTCAATGATGAGGTACCATTTTATTTTTTTATTTTTTTTTAATTTTTTTAAAATTATTATTACATAAAGCTTTACAAAGATTAGTACATATATCTCTTTTTCCCCCTGTCCTTCCCCCCGCCTCCCCTACCCCCCAGTGTTTTGTGTCCATTGGTTATGCTTAAATGCATACACAAAAATCCCATGTCTGATCTGTTACCTCCCCCCCATGTCCCTGTCCTTGTTGTTGTAATTTGACAGTCTGTTTGATGTTGTTCTGCCACTGAATCTATTTTTGTTCACCAGTTTATAACGGTTATTATTATCCACTAGGGGCCCGGTGCACAAAAATTTGTGCACTCGGGGTGGAGGGAGTCCCTCAGCCCAGCCTGTGCCCTCTCACAGTCTGGGACCCCTCAGTGGATGTCCTATGATGGCCCCAGTCTGCCAGGCGCCTTTTGTGTGTGTGTGTGTGTGTGTGTGTGTGTGGCCACTGGGGACCTGCCCCCAGCCGCATCTGAGGCTCG